>BMAO01038801.1:0-90624 GCA_019973975.1 Trichonephila clavata | reverse complement strand
CCTACGTGGAAGGCGGGAGCATATCGAACAGTTGAAAATAAAAGATTATTTAAAAAATTGCTATGTACTGAATTGAAGCAAAACGTATGCGAATATAAACACACATAGTAATGAAAAAACAAAATTCGCATTTACACTAATATAATATAAAATGTATGAGAACTGCACACTGTATTGATAATTAATTGATCAATATTAAGTTAAGAATAAGTTAAATAAATACTAGTGACTCCATGGTCTTCTCATATTCAAACTTACGTATATACAAAATTTGATACTTAGCTTGATAATTTAACGGCCGAGGATTAAAGTCGTATTGTATCTTTGGTCATCAAACTACATTATTTGTATGGAGGAGGGAGTTGAAAGGTATCATTGAAAGTTAAGTCCACAAATATTGAAAGTTTGAGAATCACAGTTCTAGAGTCTTCACTTTAACACCTGAGATGGCTAACCCTAACTCTATCCGCGAAACTTCACTAATCTCTTGGGGTAAATCTGATTCTTTTAAATGTTGTTCTATTGAAAACTTTCTCCAAAGAAGAAGACACGGTTTATGCAAATGAAGGTTATATTCAAGCATTAACTTTTAGGTACGTGAAGTTAGTAGTTAGTGGAATGCAGTTGAGAGCTATTCGAGAGTTAATCGACGATTAATTGCTAAATGATTAAATATTGTTAATTGACGATTCAGTCAATAAGTTAGAATTGAATAATAGCGACCGGATATCGAAGAACTGAGAACAGAATTACAGTAATTTAGACCGCAGACATCCAAAGTGTCCAAGTGTAAGTTAAGTGAATTATAGTTAAAGATTGTATCCTTTCTGCTTTGTAATTGCTCCTATATTTGGTAAAATGTACATTTTCCACCCTATGGTTAATTTAAGAGTGATAATAAAACAAATTAGAATTCTTCTGATTAAGGTTGATCTTATTCTAACCCGCAAACACCAATAAACGCGACAAGTGTTTATTACAACATAAGACTCTGTATCACTATTGATACACTTTGGAACTGCGATTCCATTTCCCCTCTTTTTTCAAGTATATTGAGTTATAAACGCAGTCATTTTGACCATGTTTTTTTTACATAGTTTGAAACTTGAACTGTAATTATAATCATTTGTATTATTTTTAGAATATAATACAATAATAAACAATCTATTACCTTTAAATACCAATTATTAAAAGGTTATCGCAATCATCACTGTTTTCTTAATTCACTGAGTGGAAATCTATTATAAAAAACCATCTGTGCAAAATATTTTTTCTTTATGTTATTCTAATTACAGAGAAAATTAGTTTGTCGTAGACAAAAGGCTTAGATCAATATTTGTAAAGTAGCCTGGATGTTTTACTTCCGTCTTTGTTCTTTCATACGGTTTTCTGCATTCACTGCAAGCACTAAAAAATTAGTCCTAATTGGATTACGACAATGAATATAAATTTTCGCCACATCCTTAAAAATAATCTTAAAAAATGACTTAAATTTAATATAGTTTAGGATTCATTACTTAACTAATATCTGGTATCAACAGCAAATGTTTTTTACACGACTGGAATTTAAGAACAGAAATAGAAGTATTTTAATTGAAACCATGCTGTTGTGTTTTTTAAGTATTCTTTTGTTTAAATTGAACAATGAATTAATGTATTGAATTAGAAATAATTTTCATACATTTATATTATCTATTTTTCTTTATTATAAATAATCTGCATCATTTTTATGGAGATTTCTGAATGCTTTAAAAACAGAAACTGTACAATGTTTGAGAAGAAAAAAGCAGGAATTTGTAAATTATGTATATATTTTTTAATTATTAACAAAAAATATTTAGCGCTGGAAAAATGTACACTGAAATTATAATTATTCTATTTTAATATTTATATGGAAAATTCTTTTCCCAACAAGATACCATTACCCTGACGTAAAAAGAAACTGGATCATATTGCGATTGCTTCGCTGACGCCGTGTCGAGAACCGAGATAGTTAAGGGTGTTTTCAGGACCCCTTTGTGAAGGGTTATTCTGACAGACAGTACAAACTCGGAAATTAAGCAACAGTCAAAGTTGACCGAAGAGTACAGAAGTGTATTAAACAGAACAGTCGTCTAATATCACAAGACTTAATATACAGCTGATATCCAACGAGATGGACATTCATCTGTATAATCCTATTTAACCCTTTATTTACCGACGATACTTATAAGTAAAATTACATAGGCTAACCATTTTTACGAATACTCTGACGATACTTATCAGGAACATTCTTTCAAATCCACTCTTCCAAGATATATGGCAGCAAGGGTTCTATGAATGAGTATTTCAGCGGGGAAGGCGAATATAGCTTTATAGCAGAAGTTGCTTTTTTCATCTGGCATTTTGATCGGAATTGCGAAGATTGTCATTTTTGTTCAGAAAAAGTAGTCAATGTCAGAAGGTAAGCAGGAAAGTCTTAAGACTCTTTGAGGCCCTGGGCCCTATGCAAAAGAAGCCCTGCCTGAGATCTTTAAAAGTAGACAGTATACAACATACATTGTCAAATACTCATTCAAACGGTAATTTAAAACAAATAAATGTATACGATGCACTTTATGGTGCTCAAAAACCTAGGCACAAGCCGTCTCAGCCGATGGCCGCATTTCGACTAAATGAGTTGGATGAATGCATACATTAGGCCTAGGCCTATGCATGGGCAATGATCATCACACCTAATAATACAGTCCTACCACTTTTGCCAATTGACTTGCAGTTTGAAATTCCTTGTTTTTCGGAGAATATGTACGGGAATAATATTTGACAACATTAAAATTATCCGATCATGATTTTGTTAAGACGGAGTCGAGAACGAAAGAGGCCCCACTGAAAGTGATTCCCTGGACCCAACCCAGTTGGCCCATGCCTTAAGACGTCCCTGACGGTAAGAGTCTTATTTTTTGAGTCAATGAAGAATTTATAAAACGATTTTTACTTTAAGTGAACAGTGTATATGATTAATTTCACAGTGGAATAACTTAGTGTTTTTTATAAGGACCGACAGTGCACTGGATGCTAGAGTAAGGACTTACATAGTTTTTTGTTCCACGTATTTCTGACAAGTTGCAACGGATGTTACAATGGATGTTAACTTTAACCGGATGTAACAATGAAGTTTAATAGATTTGTGAAATGAGAGGTAGACAGATTCCGTCTTCCAATAACTATTTCTCAGCGTGTGCATAACTTACGCAGATAATTTAGTTTTAAATAACTGTCGTTTTAAATGAAGTCAAAATGAATTCGTGTTGAGTTAATGCAGCTCAGAATTTAAAATAAATTAACTATTACTATTTACTGAATCATAAAGAAAATATTTGCGTTTGTGGCTACTTAAGACTTTTTAGCACTAAGCACTTGAGTGTAAAATTAGTTTAATATGTCAAATAAAAAAATCAAAGTTTTGAAAAAAAATTAACTTGGACTGGTAATAAATATCTGCTTAGAGAGACGTTTCAATGATTGCTTATTTAATCTCTGTTATGTCTGAAATTTGCACAAATCCGACAAGAATCAACAAACTTTGGTATACCAATATGTTCTTTCATGTTGTTTCTTATTCTCGAACTATCTGACATATTTCAAATCATATCCAGAGTGTTGATGACCACAAAAAATGAGAGTCATTAATGTTCGCTGTAGGATTTTCAGGTTTTTTTTAAACTTAAATCAGTGCTTCTCAAACTTTGAACATTGGTGACCCAATTTTCAATCATACTTTTTATCACGCGCCCCTTGTATAATAATAATGTATTGAATATAATAGTAATGCACTTTAGTACGAAAGCTACAATACGATCTTAATTATAAACCATACAAATTAACAAGATAAGTATTAAATTTTGTATGTGTTACTTTTAAGTGATATATAATTTAAGCAAATCTTTTTTAAGCAATAGGTTTATTACATGTTATTTTTCCTTTCTTTAATTTTTAAATTGGAACAAATTGCAAAATGATA
Organism: Trichonephila clavata; assembly: GCA_019973975.1. Classification (NCBI taxonomy): domain Eukaryota; kingdom Metazoa; phylum Arthropoda; class Arachnida; order Araneae; family Nephilidae; genus Trichonephila; species Trichonephila clavata. The sequence goes on along the minus strand of BMAO01038801.1, from coordinate 86,624 downwards.
TTTATTTAAGGAGAGAGAGAGATTTTATTTTCCTCCATATCTATTTCTAAAAGTACAAATATGTTATTTAAAAAATAATCTATTCTATGGTGCCTTCTCTCATATCCATCTCATTTGACATTATCGCGAACGTCTACGTGAGTCTGGACAGCATCTCGGACTTCTGCGCATAACATGTAAAAATGCTGTACCTTGTACAATTCCAATAAGTCTTGGTCTAGTCGAGACTTCTATAGCTACCGAATCTATCTTGAATAAATATTTTATAATTTGCGCGTTAGTTGTGTGTGTGTGTTATTCACGGTATTAAGTATTTTCAGTAGTAGATTAAAACAAAATTATGGATAAATTTTTAAGTCGTAAGCGAAAATTTGTAAGCAAACACGTACATTTTATAAATTTACATTTTTTAAAGTTTCATTTCATTCATTTTATAGATTGTTATGTTTGCAAAAATTCTGTAAAATTTTGTAGCTATATATGTAGTGGATTTTATGCAAAGTGTACCTAAACGTGAGAATATGCCTTGAAAATAAAAAAATATAGTAATTGATTAATTATTGCTCATACAGGAATATTTGTAATTTAAAATGGAATCTTTTTTACATTAACATGTACATAAATACACAGATAATTCAACGAAAACATTTTACTTTCGTTACTTTTTATTTAAGTGAGAACCATTTAAATGTGGTGTAAAAATTCATTTTGCCTTGTCACCGACGTCCCAGTTACCTTAAAAATGTTTTAGCCAAGTAGCATACGCGCACTCCATACTAACGTTAAAGGTCACGCTGGGTGCCTGAGTCACACACACACCTAATCCTTTTTTAAAATTTTTTTTTTACTGTACACGATAAAAGTCACAATTCCAGTAAATAATTTAACTGAGAGAAAACATACGTACATACTTACCTACTTTCAAGGACTTTTAATTTTTTCTTTGATAATTTGAGAAAAAATCCAATAAAACTGAACTAAATTTTTTCAAATGTGCGTGACCTTAATAAAGGACACAAATCACACATAGAAACTTTTCACTAACATTACATGAATATTATTTGCAAGAAAAGCTGTCAAAATTTATTCACGTTATTGCAGTTCTGCTACCCTTTGATGATCGACAAATATCCTGTTTAACCTTTCCTTGCTAATGTATTTTTGACAGGGCGAAGTTTGTCATGCGGTACACTTGTGGCTTCATATTTTTCTTGATGGAGATCTAAAAGTAGTAATTGAAAATTTTCCTTTCGTTTCATGGCTATCGCTGTTTTCAAATTTACTTTCAATATCATGACTAATATGTATTATTTCAGCAGGTTTTCCCCTTGTTTGATCAGTTTCAACTTCCGTCAATAGAGATCACAGAGACCCATTTGTTGTTTTTATTATTTAGCTCATTTCATTTTTTAACGATAATAAGTCGTACAACACAGCAATCAAAACCATTAAGTTGTTCATAGGGGGGAAATGTAGCATGCTCATAGAAAATATTTTGGAACAAAAGTGGTTGCGAGGCGAACTCGGTTAAAACAAGTACTTTAATGTTGTAAAAAAAAACGTTTACCACTCTTAAAAAAGAGCGAGAAATGTGACAAATGCATTTCAGTTCCCATTAAGACCGCCATATAGGAGGATACCGTTAAGAGGCCATTGGTAACAAATAAACAGTTTTCCAAGAATTAACGATTTCATAAGCCAAGAATTAATGATTTCATAAGTCAAGAATTAATGATTTCATAAGCCGACCGCTGCCGGGTTAAAAGTGTATATATTCAACATAAAAATATGGCTGTTAGTTCTAAAAAAGAATAGGGTAAAACGTTTTTCATTACGACTTATATGTTTCAGAATACTGAAAAATAAATCTTGGCCAAATATATAATCCTTCAAAACACTCTCTGTGCTTTTCCAAAAATCATAAAACTCTTTCACATCATAAAAAGTGCAACACAAATACATTATTTACAACTTCCTCGAAGGTCAAACAGATGATCAGCAAATATATCCTACCTCTTCGGTAAAAGTGAATTAAGTCTTTCTTTTCTTTCTACAGCTCATATATAGTATTCCAATAATCATAACTGTGATGAATTTTTTACCTTCCAAGAATTTTTCTCTGAGTCTGGGTTTTATCTCTGAAAGAGTAGTATATTTTAGTTTTAAAACGAAAACGTAATAAAAAAAATCTTTCATTGTGGGATTACAGCACATGAAACAAAGTGTTTTTTTTATTTGGTTATGGGATAAAAGATATAGCCAATGAGCATTTTGAAGAGGAAGGTAATATCGCCAGAAGATGTATTTAAATTATATCAGTGCAAATGTGTATTTTTTTTGTCAAATTTTTTTATTTCATTCCAGTAAATTAACTTTATTAAACCTTTTATTTTCCATATGCTCGCGTCCCTCTCGCAAGGTTATCACGCCCCCTAGGGGGTCGCGCCCCACAGTTTGAGAAACGCTGACTTAAATGGAGAGTGTTGATTACTTTTCGAAAGGGACCATCTGCTTAAACCCCAAACGCGTCTCTCATTCTACGTGATGGACGATTCAGCATGCTCATCAGTAATCAACAAAACCACAAGGAGGAGGGTGTGAGCAGCTTTTGATGGTCAATAGAACTGGAGCCCTTTGGGCAAAGCCCATGAGCAGAAATCTGACTTTTCTCTTTTACCTGCAGGCCTTAGCTGAGCATAATGGTACGGTCTTCACGCCTTGGGTGACCCTTCTAGGAGATAACTCTCCCAACGTACTTCATCCATTATGCCAAGGTACACCCCTCGCCGTCAATGAGCACACTTTGCTGCCACCTGTAGAACTGAGATGGCTTTATTCATGTTCTGTGTTGTAACGATGATGTTTGTGCACTCTTTCTCATTGGTCTGTTCGATTTTCTTTCACCAGAAAATTCCATATTCGCATCAATATGGCAGTATTTCGACACGCATGAGCACTAATTACTTGCAAGAAGAGCTTCTTTGAAGAACATTTTTTCTATCCTAAGCACAGAAAGCTTCTCTACTGACTTATATCTTCTTTGGCGAAGCACATTGAAGCCTTCACGGGACAAAAAGAACAGCGAAAGAACACAATTTTAATGTTTAAAAAGGGTTTATTATTATGTGTTTTGATATGGTGCTTCTAGATGGCGCTAACAAAACACATTATATAAAAAAAATCTACTGCATTTCTTACTGAAATCTATGCATTATACTAATTCAGTGTCTCGAATATTTCTTTTCTAGTATTTTACTTTAGAAAACCACCAGGTAATTTTAAATGTAAATCACTAACTCATGAGCCCAAACGCACACACACTCTCACCATTTCTAATGAAACATTCTGCCGATGGAAATTTAATACATTACACAGAAGATTATTCTTCAATGTTTGCGAAAGTGTTGTTTCAGGCTCAGTTACTGTAATTCTAAAGAAAATTACTTCGGTTTTCTGGAAAATGGTTAGTTCTAAATAAATAATTCATACGCTTTCGAACGAATAAAATATTCTCTACCGAGAGACCTTACGTATACAAGTAGATATTTCTTCGTAAGAATTCTGATTAGAAGTTTGATATTCTCTTATACCCAACGGACGGATATTCCAAAACAATTTTGCTATAGCTGAGAAGGAATTCTTGATTTGATAAAAAGCGAATATTAGTTTCCTTTCCCAGATTGCAATCTTTCTGTTTATATTACGTCTAGAAACAATGTCAGGTAGGTAGTTTTAAGAGAATATGTTAACTTTAAGAACGGCGAGATGATGATATTTAAATTTTAAGTAAGGTTTTGAGCAAAATATTAAATTTACAATCTGGATTAAAAAATGATATAGCATATATTAAGATCATTGTTTATGTATATTTAAGTTTATTATGTTGTCTAAGAATATTTAATGATGTAAGATAAATCTGTTTAATTACAGAGAAAAAACATCTGAGAAAATAGCAGGACAGTTATATTTTTAAAGTAATTTTTACTTGAAAATAGAAACCAAAGAAAGCAACTCATTAAAGATACATTAACTTAAAATAAAAAAATATATATACTTAATTCTTTTCTCAACTCATCATAACATCTTGTTTATTTAAAATAAAAATGTTTTCTCTCTAAAATAAAAGTGTTTTAACATCTATGTTGTGAGAGATATTTTTAATATCTCAAAATATATTTTTAATATAATGTCCAGTAAGGACATTATCGAACATAATGATAATATTTGAATTACTTTTTCATACAAGACATCTATTATAGTAAAATAGGCAATTATATGCCATAGAATTGCTTTTCGAATTGAATTTCTCTTACAACAGTGGATGATTAAATAAAGAAACTAAGTACGAGGGTTGATCAGAAGAAAAAGGTTACAAGCCACACATTTGAAAACTCCTTACTGTGGAGAAATTTCTCCCTCCCCCAAAGTGGAGACAGATAGCGCTACTTGTTTTACAGCTGGTTTACGGGTAGGTAGTGAAAGTTCCCAGGCGGTTCAGGACCATTGAAATGGCAAGACTCTTAGGAAATTGGTCTCGTTTGGAAGTGCAAGGCGGGGTTCAATTTTCATGGGCAAAGAATGTGTTCGCATCTGCAATGAGCAGATAACATGTAGCGAAATTGTGTCACTCTTTTCAATCAGGTAGACAGGATGTCGAAAGCCGCAATATGATAGGGAGCTTAGATTTATCGAGATTAAGACTCTCGAGCTTAGATTTATCGAAATTGTTTCAGGCATGTACATGTACAAGTACCTCTAAAGTTATTAAGTAGGATTTTTAAAATAGATAAGTCCTATATTATTAACATTCTTGTAGTCCATGTTTTAATGTTAGCTTGTTATTTTTCAGGTTCAGTTTTTGACAGCGTCTGATGAGAATCCCCTATTCTTAGGACTCGTAATTTACTTCAACAAACAAATTCTGATTTTTTTTTGTATAACTGTGGTTCACGACTAAAGCACAACAACACAAGATAAGTTTATTAGAAAACTGCTATTGAAACCAAGAATTCCTTCTTCAAGACTTTATTATGGACAGTAAATAACTTTCCATTTAAAGATGGTTCGAGAAAATAGAAATATCTTCCAACTCAAAAATTCTAGATTTTTTTGTGACATTAAAATACTTTATTATTATATTATTAAAAATATTTGTATTATTTATTATTATAAAAATATATTATTATTATAAAAATAGTCTTTTGTCACTGACCTACGTAGTTCACTCCAAAACGTAACAAGCACGTTCCTTAATAGGAAGTAAATATTTGATTCATTGCCCGTATCATCGAAGCCATGTAGAAATTTTGGCATTAATTCCATTGATTCTCATGAGTTGTGGTACAGAACTAGGGCAACAATGTCTTAGCTCAAGTGCAGCTCTAATAAATTTAATAATATTAAAATTTAAGAAATGCATCTTCAATACTCCTATACGTCTATTGCGATGCAATTCTAAAAAATCAATTTTTTAAGCCTTATTTTATTCAAATAGAAAAAAAAAATGTAAAATATTTTGATGGAAAAATATTTTTTTCTCTAGAGCACTTGAGGAATACACCAATCACTGAAGTGAAATTCACTCCACTCAAACACACAGAGTAACAAAAAATTAGGAATAATAAAACAAATAACTAAAAAAACAAGCATAATCGCACTCAGAAAGTCAGTCAAATTTCAGACTGCTTTCTGGTCTTCCATTTTGTATCGTAGATACTACCAGAGACAGCAGGACAAATCTTCCGATACTTAGCATTCTCATTAGCGCAGTGCTTCTCAAACTTTCAATATTGGCGACTCAACATTCATTCATAATTTTCCTCGTGCTCCCCTTCCATACAAACAACAATGCAGAAATTCAATAACACTTTGACGCTAAGGCTACAATACGACAAAAACCTCTTAAGTGCCACTGGCGTATATATACGCCACGTTAAATTTGCCGGACGTATATATATGTCTTTCCGAAGTACGATCTTTTCTGTGCACTGTTAGTCATTAAATTATTCCGAAGGCTTTGGAAAGCAATCAAAATCTTGGCAGTGTTTGCGAAGGATTTACTTATATCAGTGCTTCTCAAACTTCCAATATTTGCGACCCAATATTCAATCATAATTTTCACCGCGCAAATTCCGTGTAAATAATAATGCAGAAATTCAATAATACTATACTTTAACGCTAAAGCTACGATACAACTTTCACCTGTTAAGTGCCACCGGAGTATATAAACGTCTCGCTCAACCGGTGCGTTAAATTCCCCGAACGTATATATACGTCTTTCTGAAATACGATCTTTCCAGTGCACTCCTCCCCATAAAATTATTCCGAAAGCTAGGGAATGCAATAAAATGACCTTGACAGTGTTTGTGAAGGATTTTCTTACATAAGAGGATTTCCATATTTATTCCTCCCCCCCCCTCCTCTCCCAATACATCATATACGCGCGCCCACATGAAAAATGGAGGCTTTGAGGAGCTAATGGCGTAACTGTTAATCGGTGATAAAAGGATTATTTATAACCCATACAAATTATCAAGTTAATTTTTGTCTATAATTTTATATGTGACAAGCCCATGGGGTCACTGCTAATTACTAAATTTGTTTAGTATTATTGAATTAATTATAAAATATATTGTGCAGTACTGATACATTTATAAGTGAAAAAATCAGCTTAAATGTTAATTTTATATTTAATATGTCAGAATGTATTTGGTTTTCCTTCATTAAATTAATATTTTTTTAACTTTTGTTTTCGACCTTTCAATATACTCGCAACCCCCTTGTAGAGTTATCATGCCCCCCTAGGAGGGCGCACCCCAAAGTTTGAGAAAAGCTGACTTATATCAAATGATTTCTTTTTTATTCATTTTCTTTTCTCCCTTCCCAATACATCGCATACGTGCCCTCACGTGGAAAACCGAGACATTGGGGAGCGAATCACTTAAATTTTAATCGACGGTTCAGGGATTATTTATAAACCTTACAAATTATCAAAACATGTGTTAATTTTTGTGTATAATTTTATATATGACAAGCTCACGGAGTTACTGGTAATTATTAAATTTTCTTAACTTGGTATTGTTAAATTAATTATAAAATACTTTGTCCAGTACTGATACATTTATAAGTGTATTATATCCGTGTAAAGGTTAGTTTTTTTAAAATTTTTTATTATGTAATAATGCAATTTGTCTGTTTACTTTGAGTAAATTAACAATATTTAAAAAAAAAATGCTGTGATTTCGTCTTTTTAATGTGGTGCCTCCCCGTAGAGTTATCACGCCCCTCAAGGGTGGGGGTTCCCCACAGTATGAGAAACGCTGCATTAGGGAATTTTACCTACACAAAATACAGTTCGAAGAGGGTAGGACCTTTTGTCTAAATATGTGACCCAAAGGCAGTCGTGCCCGGTTTCCGGTCTGAAGGCAGCCAGCGCATGCCGTTTCGGGAGATCTCGGATCTCATTCAGCTTCTTCCTCCAAAACTTATCACATATTTGTTCATTTAAACAAGTTTTACTCTTCTTTTCTGAATTTTTAATTACATTGCTCTGGTTATAGAAAAGTACGGGATGTTTGGAGTGTACCTCATGTGGGGCACCCTGGGTAACGCTAAATCTATAACAATCTGCAAAGCGCAAACATTATGGTGATGAGAAAACATATCAATAGGCAATCAATATGATTTTATAGTCAAAGCTAAATATTTAATGTCCATTTAATATAAAATATTAAAAATATCTTTTTCAAATTATTTAATTATTTTTCTTTTAATAGTGGTGCATTTTGATTTAATTTTTTTAATAGTATTGATTCCAAAAAGAATGTAAGATATTATTACAATTGAACTAAGTAATAAACAGCTACAGAATTCTATCGATAATGCATAGGTCATAAAACTTAAAATAAATCCTTACGATTCAGTGATTTTGTTTTAAAATTAATCAGACTTTGAATTAAAAGTATTTTGTAGTTTTAAAAATTTGGAAGAGTATGTAAAAAACTTTGGATGAATTGATCTTCCCAGTTACAGACGATTATTTATTATTCCAGCTGCTTTAATGCTCAATTTTGTGTTTCTTTCTGTTACTAAGATATAACTCAAATGTATTTTTTTAAACAAGGAACTTAGCTAAGAAAAATAAAAGAAATTATACTTTCATCGCGATTTATCATTGAATTTCCCTTTTATGCCTTAAAAAGGATGTAAACTACATTCCATCATTAGTTAATTTTTGTGAAAAATACAACGAGATTAAAAAATTTTCTTTGCTACTTTCAAATAAAAATAGCATCATTAATTTTATGATAAATAAATGTGATATTAAAATAAGAAAAATATTTTTACGAGATATAAGTTCTCAATAAAAAAAAATATATATGTTTAAGAAATATATCTTACAGCCTTTTGTATATTTTATTCTTATATTCTTTATTAAATTACTTGAGAAGGAATTGCAGGAAAGTTTAAAATAAAACATTATATTTTATTATATTTGAAATGATATCATTAAAACTTTTTGCCAGTCTTAAAGTAAAAGTGTTGTTCTTTTTAATTTTTAAGCATTTTTAAATTGAGATAGTTATCTGTGAAAATTTTAAGGACACTAAATTTCATACTGAAATATAGTGCGTGTTAAAATAATGTGGTAAAAGCTAATTAAGGCATTTAAAATACTCTATTTACAGCAACGAAATAATGAATATTGGAAAGCAAAACGGTTATTAAAACTCAAAATGATACTAATAAAATATTGTCAAGTGAAATATTATTATTCTTTTATAAGTTTTTTAAAATAATAATAACATTTGAGAAATAGGCTTACACATGAATTTTTAAGTTTAGTTATAAACAATAAAAAAAAATAAGCAATATTATTGTAATCTAGTTAGTCATTTAATATATGAGATATTGTACAGCAATTTCTTAATTTATTGGAAGAAGAACGAAATTTTTATCTCTTATTTTTACACTTTTAAGCGAAGTTTCATAGATTTTTTTGTAGAACAAATTTTTAATTTTAAGTTAAAATGTATTTGCTGTACACATTTAAAAAAAAATTGAGACATACTGGTTTCTTTGGACAAGTTTTACTTTTCAGAAATCGCAGGTAAATCATTTCACATAATTTTTTGAGAGCCCGAATAATAAATTAAATTTTACTAAATTGATAACTGTGTTGAAAAATTTCAAACTGATTTGTATTCTTGTAAAATAAAATTTTAAAAATCATTGCTTAGTTTCTACAGCACATTGAGATTTTACTTTATTTTTTATTTCTTCCAGATGTCACCTTCTAACTATAGAAACGCTGAATATTTAGTTTGAAAATGAAATTAGATTTATTCTCTCCATAGAATTGGAAAATAAAAGAAAGCCATATTTTATCTGAAAATGACAAAGTTCTTCTTTATATATGTCATCTATTTTAAATACCGTTAATTACAGTTTTCTGATTACCCATCTGTACTAATTACTAAAATCAATTACTGTTTCTACTGTGTTAATTACTGATTTTTTTCTATTTCTTTTTTAATCGAATTGTATTTCGTTATCATTTGAAACTAATTATTCCAGTTTTACCATCTTATTATCTCATACTTTCAAATATAAACAAAATATATTTTAAAACAACTGCCTTGAAAAATAATGAAAGGAAATAAATTGATAAATTTAGTTTTAAAAAGGTTTGAAAGGATTTTGAATAAATTATTTGATTTCAAATTAAATCTTTATTTTTAATTGATTAAAAAAGGGAATTATCAATTCTTGCTAATAGATTATATCGTCTGCCAATTTTAAAGACAAGTGGAATAGTTAGTTGTTATATCGTTTATTCATTTTTTTAGACGAACAGAAAGAAATTCTTATTGCTATAACCGTTTTAAAATAGATAACGTATGAAAGCCTATTGCTGCTTTTATTCTAAATTAGGATTCGCAATATCTGTGTATAAATTATTCTCTACCAATTCTTCTTGTCAAAATATCATGATTTTTCACAGTGATTATAAAGTGATTTTCACAGTGATTATAAAGTGATTTTCACAGTGATTACTTTACAGGAAGAGACAAAAATAGGGCAAATGCAAATAATTCTTCACGCCAATAAAATAATGAAATTTAAAAACAAAAATCAATCAAAATTTATAATTAAAGAAATAATTTTCTTTTACCTATTTAAATTACGTTTCTGTAAATGTTCATTGCTGCATTTTTTCGCAGTGAAATTTAAATTATCGAATCGATTTATTGCTATATGAATGTATTATATGCCTGGATTTAATTCCTTGCATTGTAAAATATAATGCGTATAATGTCACTGTTATACGAGTTTTTTTTCCCCCGTTCACTAGAACAAAAACTACAAATGTTTTAGTAAAACCAAATGTCATTACTTTCGGCAAGATGTCATATTTTAAAACGCGTATTGCTAGAAATGAGTTTCTTTGAAAATGCTCAAACGGGCCTGCGATTGCTCAAAAAGTTTTGAAAATAATTAACTGAAATTTTTTGTGTATATTCTGTATAATATAGTAGGAGTGTTTTAACCTTTAGATTTATCAATCACTGTTTTACTACAAAATATACAGTCTTTTATGTGAATGTATTCACTGTTTTATTTTTTATAGCAGTTTAATATAACTAAGATAAAGTGCTCTAATTCTTGTAAAAATTAAAATAACTCTTATCCTGAAGATCATTTAAAAAAATGAAGAATATAACAACACATCAGAATTGTAAAACCGAAAATTTGTTCATAAACCTTTGGTACAAAATGTGCCGCGTTTATGACACTTTTTGTCAATTTTTACCCATTTTTTCCCATTTTAGTCATAATAATTTCTTTTTCTATGCTTAATTTTAACATATTTTTTAAATGTACGAAACAAATCTAAAAACAATAAAAAATCTCCATATCTCCATTTTTTTTAAAAAAAAAAAAAGGTGTCGCAAGTAGTCAGATACCCCTTAAAATATTTATTATATTTTCTTGACAACAAATTTAAAAGTTATTTACTGAAAAACAGGATTTTCAAACAGCGAAAATTCTGTGTACTGACTGTACTAATAACTACGTTAAAGTAAACATTAAATCTGTTTGAGTACTAACAACAGAACTCGTACTAGCAGTCCAATAATCCTCCCCGCCCACTTGAGTGTAACCTAATTCTTAGTAGAATACAACTCGAACTAAACATCAGTTTACTCTTTCTCAGCTGAAGCTAACTCTGACATCACTAGTTGCCTTATGTACTGACGTTGAGTTTCAGCTTTTCTTTAAATTAGAGAACCCTAATTGAGCACGTAAGAGAGCTAAGAATAGCCACAAACCTTCTTAAATCAATATTGAAAGTCGTTACAAATATTTGCTAATTTACAAAATTATCCCAAAATGTTGCAATAAAATTTAGTATTTGTAAATGCAGTAGGTATGGCATAATGCTCTAATTTGGCGAGTTTCCTACATAAATATGGTTTCAACCTAGGTATTTAACTAAATATATCTTAATTTGTGGTTTTCCTATATATGATTCGACATTTTTTATATATAGGCGTATTTACACTTATTTAAACAATAGTATTATTGAAATTCTTAATAAATTTGTATAAATCAGACTTTTTTCGTGGCAAGAAATTTGTGTAAATCTCGTCTTTTTCACTCACAGACGTCTTTCTCAAAGCATAGTAAATCCTAAAACTAACATTTTAATACATGCGCAACTTTATTTAATACGGCCATTATACAATAAAGTCAAAATATAAAGTTTTTTTAAATAAATAAAATGAAATTCAGTCTACATTTTTTAGAAAAGTATACATATGTACCTGTAAAAAAATTACCGAATATTAGGAAGGAAATCTAAGAAGGAATCCGACTAAGCAGATTTAAATAATAAAGAATAATTGCTTAAAAAAGTTTTTTTTCTCTTAAAAATGCAAGAATTAATTTCCAATTTAAATATTCTTTTTATGTTTACCCTTGAAGAAAACTTAGATTTTTTTCTGTTTATTAAATTACAGTACTTAAGTATAGGGGGAAAAAGGCATTTTTTTTATTCCTTCCTTTCTGATCCTCAAATACTAAATTTGAAAATTCAACTTGTGGTTTCAAACTTACAAAAATGCTAAAAGAAAAAAAAAGAAAGGAATTCTGAAACGAGTATTGCTAATATTTTAATTGAAATTTTTAAAGGAATTAATTTCTCAAACTTACTAAATTTACTTATATCTGTATCCAAATATTGGAGAGTGAGTTTATTTATTTCTTATCTAGTATATCTTAAAAGTGTTAATTTTTTTCTGCTCTGAGAACTACTGGAAACACATCATCTAATTTTGAACTACACTGAAGTGTCTAGTATAGGGGTAGCCAACCCAAATGACTTAGGGGACCACTTCGGAAAAACAGTATAATTTCATGGGCCAAATATACAAATATATATATTTGTATTAGATTTGGACCCATTACATTCATTGCAGTTACAATTTAAAAAAAGATTTTTATTTCCAATGGCGGATTACAAGACAACTGCAAACAAAATGAGAAGCAGAGTTTATTGGCAAAAAAACAAAGGACAACACAAAAAAATAATGAAAGAAAAAATAAGAAAAGAAACACAAGTTCACAGTGTAGTCTATAAATCACACATTTTGTGTCTGTCCTCCCAATATCTGCTCTACATGGATCCAGAGCTGAGTGCACAGCAGCGTGCCAAATGAATGGCGTCCATTTCTTCATTGGAGTCGCAAAGTTTACAAAGTGGACTCTGGGCAATGCCTATCCTGTTTAGATGTTTGGACAGGCAGTCATGGCCAGTGGCGATTCGAAAATCGGCTACAGCTCTATCTCGTGGTCATTTTGGAATATGAAAGAGTTTTCTAAACCACACTTTTTCTTTATTCTTTTGGTTGAATTTAGATCAGAAGTGCTCTCTGTAGTATTTCTTTGTAATTCTTTTGGCACTATAAAAATGAACTGTATTGTTAGAGGTTTGAAAGATTTTTGTCTTCTTCTTCGACAAACAATCGGCATTTTCATTCCCATCAATGCCACAGTGCGCCGTAATCCATTGTGTGGCATGGAAGTAAATCGCCAATTCAAAAAAGATTGATGTATTATTATTGTTTTCATTGTTGTTCAAGTATACAAACATAGATATTGTGTTAATAGTAATGCAATGATCAAATAATGCTTAACTCATTTAAATAGTGAGATATTTATTTACTCTTTCATTTTGCAAGTGGATCTCAATGCAGGTATTTGTGCCTCATAATTGAAGTTGCAGGTTTCTATTCATTAAGTTTGAGCGTGATTTGTGCTTAATAAATTATATTTTAGAAAAGAGAAAAAAAAAAAGATTCCCTATAACAGAAGCAACGTGATGAAATAGAAACCGTTACGGGATTTATTTGTTAAAAAACAAAATACACTAAAAATAAACTAAAAACAAAACAACACTAAAAACAAAAATATTGCACAAAATAATCATATTTTGTGATGTAATGAATCTCGTGGGCCGCAAAATTATTCAAGGTGAGCCACGTGCTACCTCCGGGACACGGGTTGGCCTCCCCTGGACTAGTACAATAAAGTAAGGGTACCTCACCCTGAAAATGTATTTGTGGCCCCAATAGTCGAGTAGCAAATATCATATACGCGTCACCGGCACGTTTTTTGAGCATTTCCGTGAGTTAGCGTCCTGGTTTCATAAAAAAACTCACCGTAGAGAGACGTTGATGCATATTAAAACTGTGACAATCCTTTAATTTCAAGAGATGGTAGTTTTCAGAAAGATTTGCAGAATGGGAATTTAACCTACCCTTTGTTACTCCTCTTTTTTTTAAAATTATCAATGAATGTAACTGTACTTCGTATCGTGGGACAATGGCAGAAAATACGTGCTATTCATAGGTTGAGCAGTGGTAATCAGTTTAGAATGCAAGAAAAAAAATTTCTTTTAACTTTCCCAACGTCTAAAAACAATAAAAAATAGTTTGTGATATTTTTAAATGAAACAATAACATAAAATTTTTACTCCTTTTCTCAATTAAGTTTTTTAAATTCTTATGAGTTATACTTGAATAATATGAATCCTATTTTTGGACTTATGACACTTTCATCAAAAAAGACTTTTTAGAAGTATTCTAAAAGAAACCTTTTCAAGAAATAAGCTTGGCATCTTTTTGGTGAAAAACCTCCAAGTTCATCTCTAAAGAATTAAGAAATGGAAATATATTGAATACTCTTCATTTATTTTTTGGACTGATTTCGTGCTTTATCTGCAGTTAAATAGCTGTAAATAGCATTTTAAATATAAAATAAGGTGTCATAAAACATAGGGTTTCGTCTCCTTTAAAAAGCAATTAAAAAGCGATGTAAAAGTTTTTTCTGAATAATATTTTTAAGTATAAAGTAGCTAAATTCCCAGCACCAAGTAAACATTTTTGTAAAAGTATTACAGACAAACATCTAATGTATTAGAAATTTTTCTAAGAGTGTAGAATTATTTTACATTTTATTTCCATCTTTCTTTTAGTAAAATTTAGTGTATTTTTACAATAACATGAGCTACCTTTCCTTACCCTTTAGAATTATGAAGTTTTAAAATTTATTCAAATAATAACATCAAATTAACAGTTTCATCAATTTAATGAAATCTGAAAACTTTTGTTCAATTTAGAATGTATGCTTATTTATATGTATACATATACATTACTTAATTTACTATTCTTGAAAGAGTGTTTTTGAACACTGAAAATATTTAAATATTTCCTCATTTATAAAAGTATTTGAAAATTCTTCAATTTTTTTAAAAAAAATGAGAATAGAACATAATCAGTAATTTAAAGTCACTACATACGCTGATAATATTTAATGTTTATAAGGTATCAAACTACCCTAAAATTGTTAATTTTGACAAAAATTGACACCCCTTTATTGTTTTATATTATAGGCCATCTTATTAGCTTTATAAAAATACTAAGTTTATGGTTTTCCGTTCATTAGAACAAAAACTACAAGTGTTTTAGTAAAAGCGGATGTCATTACTTTAAGCAAGATATCCTACTTTAAAACGCGTTTTACTTGAAGTGCGTTTTTCTGAAAATGCTCAAACTTGGCCAGCGATTGCTCAAAAAGTTTTGAAAATAATTAACTTTTAAATTTGTTTGTATGTTTTGTATAGTAGTAGAAGTGTTTAACCTTCAGATTTATCAATCACTGTTTTATTGCAAAATTCAGTCTCTTATGTTAATTTAACCACTCTTTTTTTTAAAACAATTTCATATAATAAGCAAGATAAAGTGCTCTAGTGTTTGTAAAAATTAAAATATCTCTTATCCTGAGGGTCATTTCGACACTGAATAACATAGCAACACATCAGAAATGAAAAATTGAATATTTGTTCATAAACCTTTGGTACAGAATAAACGCGTTTATGTTATTCTTTGTCAATGTTTACCCAGCTATTCCCATTTTAGTTATAACAATTTATTTTTCTCTTCTTAATTTTAGCATATTTTTTCTTAAAATGTACTAAACAAATCTAAAAACAACAACAAAAATCACCATATCTCCTTTAAAAAAAAAACTGTTGTAAGTAGTCGGATAACTTAATTTAATTAAAAAAAAGGAAAACAAACAATAATACCATATAATATTTATGAAAGGCGGAATCTTTTAAAAAATAAGATTAAATATACAATAATAAAGTGTTTCTAGAAGAATCTTTTAGATCTTACGTTTCATATGTTGGTTACTTGAGTCAGTAGGAAAATTTTATAAGTGAATCTAACATCTTCTTCTTACTAGTATTTTTCTATTTAGCTTCAATATACTTCGTGATTAATTTTACAAAAGGAAAATATTTATATCATTTTCTTTAAAAAATCGTAATAAAAATACATCATAAATTGTGAATGTTATTAATTTTCCAGATTTGAAACAACTTTTTTTGAATCAAACTTCTTTTTTAACTTCAATGGGAAGTTATTATCTCACAAAATTGTCAAACCAACAGAAAATAATGCCTACAAAGGAGCAAAAAAACTATAAGAAACTCTGATCCGAGAAATCAATTTCTCTCTTTCTTTTCACTTAAGAGCAGAAGAGTTTCACGGTTCAAAGGTTTATTTACTTTATTTACGCCCGACATAAGATTTTAACTTCAGCACTCCATTCTTTTTTATTTCGTTAAGTAAAGCTTTTCTCCAGTTTGATATCTAAAATAAAATAAGATCGCAGTCATGTAAATCAATTTTGTAAAACAATATAGTTTTCATAGCGTAATTTTTTGAAAATTCGCCCTCTCGTTTCTAATACTACAGATATTTTAAAAATTTAGGTTGAGGTGCATAATTGAGGTGAAAAACAATTGTATTTCTGGAATACAGTCTCATAAGATTTCACCAATCAGTCATTCTGCAGAAAGATTAATCATGATTAATGAGTGTAATATAATGAACTAATAAAAATGTAATGTAAATGTAATGAACTAATGAATGTAATGTTCAAAATATTTTTCATATGAGAAAATATTTGTATGCATAGATATTTAGAACCAAAAGCAGAAAGCAGAGTTCATGTAATTTTCCCTACAAGCAATTAAGTCTATCCTTCATTGGCATCCAATAATTTAAAATATCAGTTTATTATCGTATCGTTCAGATTTTTTAAAATTCCGTTCATGTTGTTTTACATATTTCTGAAGATGCACTCCAAAAAGATTAGTTTCAAAATTATCAACTTAAATTCATTCAAAACTTGACAATATTGTAGAGTGGAGTAAAAGACCACTGAGAAATGTACCACCTGACAAATGTGGCCCGCGTGCCTTAGACTGCTGACGTCTGATATAGATCAAATAATATTTGAAGCTTTTTCAAACTCTTATCAAATGTTCAATTTTTAATTTTTTTAGTCATTTCAAGTGATTTTTGTTTCTTAGATTATTGTAATTAAAAGTTAGAATGAATTTGAAAATCTGTTCCCTGTTGAGTTTTAATAATCATTTTTCTAGCTAAACCAAGAAAAAACACATTTTTTAAAAATATTAACTTTAGAATTAAAAAAAAATAACTAGAGATCCCAAACATAAATCCATACTAAATTTTCTAGAACATACGTTTGACAGTATCTACAAAAAATTTCAAGACTCTGCCTTGAACAGAAAAAAAGCCTTAGAGATTAGAAAACACTTGTATTTTCAAAATTATAAGTCCAAGAAAAATGCATTTAATGTTTGTAAAAGCTTTAAACTAAAACCTATGATGCCATTAAAGCTCTATTTTTAATGTTATTTTTCACCTTATGTGCTATATCAAAACTTTACTTCAATTAAATATGTCTGAAAACATTTTTTTAATTCAAAATATATTTCTGTATAATATTGATAGTGTTTGTCACGAAGACAGGTTATTCAGTCTAATCTTAAATAAACATTTTCACAAACGTTTTCAAACAAAAAGCATTTGTGTCCAACATAATAATGATACTAACGTAAGCTAAAAATCAGCAGGTTTGTACGTAAAATTTTATTTTTTTAGTTTTAATTTTGGCGAAATTTAGTAAGTTTAAAGTCGCCGAGCAAGAGAGAGAGAGAACTAAAATACCATAATATATAACTACTATATGCTTACTATAATGTAGTTTGGCGCATCATGGAAATATTCAGTTTTACCTGCAATACTTGTATTATGAAGTATCAGTGAAGGGCTGGTTTTTTTAGATCTATCACTTTCAGTATTATTCCATCTCTTCGAAATATTGTTTCTCATAGCAGCTTGAGAACATTTTGACCAAGGCATTTTTTCAACTGAAAAAATAATTTAATGATATAGCTTTTAAGTTACATAAACTATTTTGTTAAGGAAATATTGGTCTTGAAATCAACCTTAATTAAGTAACTATGAGGACTCGAAAACGCAAAACATAATCAAGCAGAAATAATTTCAGTAATGAAAATGGAAAGTAATAACCATTTCACACTGAAAGAGTGGATTGTGCTGAAAAATATTTTTAATTAATTCAATTTAAGAGTGGAAAAATGCTTTAAAATGAAACCGAAACCATAACTTAAGCTCAGAAAACTTCAAATATCTTAAAAGTAGTTTGTTAGCGGATCTGAAATTTGGTGGCAAGTTTCCCAACAAAGATAGGCCACAAGAAAATGCAGAAAAAAAATTGGTATTATTGAAATTTGTAGTTTACTATCGAGCCTTATATTATATATAATTAAATTCTAAGAATATAAAACAAAAGCATAATAATAATAACATAAATCAACATACCGTAGGAAATAAAAAAACAACTCTCTAAACATCCATAAAGAAATAGAAAGTTATGGAAGGTAAAATCTAGAACGTACTCATACATGAAATAATAGAATTAATTCCTTCTTTATACAGCATTATTTTTTAAGTTAAAAAATAAGTTTTTATTTTAATTGGAAGTTTTTCTTTTCAACTATCAATAAAAACTTTACATGGATGGAGTCAGAAAAAGAGTCCATTAATTAATTCATTTACTTTATAAACAACGTGGTCTTAGGTATTCATCACATATTACGAAAAAAAACTTAAAATCTATTAATACCCCGCCTTAGCTTGGAAGTTATTTTTGAAACCGTAATTTCATTTGGTTTGCCAGCTTATTTATAAATTTGAAATGGTTTTAATAATTTATGGAGATTGAAAACTTCCATAAAATCAATTTAATCAAGCAGATATTTAATTATTTCAGTGAAATTAATTACATCTTGGTTAAATTTCTCACTTGTACAATGCCTTAAATAATAACTCTAAATGTGATTAGTTCGGAAAATAGTTCAGCCTATGGTTTTTTAAAAAAAATTTGATACTTACATTTAGATCAGAGGTCAGCAATCTTATAGCTATAGTGTGCTAAACAAATCTACCAATCTGATTTATAATACCACGCAATAGGTAATATTTGAAATAGTTTGATTCCCGCAAAAACAATCCAAAGTTAGGGAAAAAGAGAACAAAAATACAGATTTAGAATTTTATTACATAATTGTTATTTGTCACTTAATAATATTTATATTAGCATAAAAATAACATAAAATATAAATATTCTTTCAACATTCTCAGTTATTTAGTTTTACGGATTAGCTACTTTTTTCTTCACGACACTGCTATTAGTGATATTTCATTTTACAAATATTACAGAATCATTTTGATCTGCATTGGGTATTTAACACTAAGAATGTCTCACAATTAAACAGAAAATATTATTCTTTTTATAAAGTACACAGACTATTCGCAGGGAGATTCAGTAGAATCACTTTATAAAGAGAAAGAGAGGATAGAGACGTAGTGATTTAACATCATCTTTTAAGTTTGTAGAGTGGGATATACTTACGCTGCGAATTACTTCGCGTGCCACATCTGGCACGTATGCCATAGTTTGCCTGGCACACATGCCATAGGTTGCCGACGCCGGTCTAGATAATATTCTAAAAATCTATGAACATCTTAAGCTCTATTTTTTATATTAATATGGAATGAAAAATAATTTGTTCATAGACATTTTTTCTTAATATTTATTACGAAATACCGTTAAAAACTTTTGAAGTTAACTGTTTTTGAACTAAATTTTGACATTATTATTGGAATGTTTATAATGATTTAAAACTGTTTAAAAAATTAAATTATCTCTTTCATAGAGTTTTCTTGCCTATAATAAGTCAATTAAGTCATAGCTCTCTTAATTTGATACGCAAAATACTATAACATTGTCTCTTAAACATCGTTTACATGGATGCAAGGTAACATAATCCGTTAGTTATGCTATTCAATATATTAATTTCGTTACTCATCCTTCATACGATAGTTATATTTCAATTCTACTATTAGTTCACTCATTAGTTCACTCATATATATATATAATTCAATTTTTCAATCGTTAATAAAATACTTTCTATCCATCCATTCAAATTCAAATATATTTTTTTAAACGTGTAGTGGATAAATCTTCATGTAAAAACAGTTTTTTCAAATATTAATTAAATGATTTATTTAAAAATGAATAATCAGTAACAAAAAATAATATTCCATTAGCATATATATAGAAGGGGAAACCTCTCATTTTGCCCCTGTAGCGCAATAGATATTGCGTTGGACTTCTAATCCGAAGGTCGTGGTTTCGAACCCCATCTGGGATGGCCTAATTTCTGGGAATGTGATTTCTCTTTTACTACACTATTTAATTAAAATAATTAAAATCAATTATCGAATAAATAGTAACAAACAAAAAAAAAATAGTTCACCACTATATATAGAAAGGAAAATGGAAAATCGCTTTTTATTTTGTCCCTTAATATTGTGATTCTCTCTTATGTATATACATATTTATATTAATTGTAACTATTTAATAAAAAGTAACTAAATGAAATTTTTTTTTTCGTTGCCCTAAGTAGGAATTGACTTAGTTTTTTTTATATAACTTGTTAATACTATAAATACAAATTTTAGAATACCAGATTGAAATATAATATATAATGCATTCATCGATCATTGGCAATCAGCTGATATATTATTCGTTTAATTATCAGAGGTTATTTGAAAAAGATATAATTCAAACAACCATTGATTTATTCAAATTCTGCTAAAGAACTTCGTAAAAAAAGAATGATCTCCGGAATTTTTTCATTCTTTCATCTCTTGGATGAATCGATTTTTCGTATCGGTAAAGTACTTCTGAAGTCAATCGTTTTCTTTTTTCGTCCATATATCTCTGAAATTTTTCTAGTATTAAAAATTACATAGCACAATTACAATTATTCATTAACTAAAAAGTTAAAAATAAAATAAATTTTAAATATAAGAACAAATGAATTTAATCACATTCCTAAACAAATAATATAAAAAAATTAAGTCAATTCTTACTTAGATCAACAAAGAAAAATTTTATTTCAGTTACATCTTATTAACTAATTACAACTAATATAAATATGTACATACATATAAGCGAATCACAATAATAAGTGGAAAAATACCTTTTAAATTAACATTAAAATTTTTTCTCATTTTAGTAATAATAATTTTTTTTAAAATTTTAGCATATTTTATTAAAATGTACTAAACAAATCTAAAAATAACGAAAAAATCCCCATATTTCCGTTTTTTTAAAAAAAAATGCTGTCGCAAGTAATCGGATACTCTAAAAAGCTCTATCTTCATTTTTGTCAAAATAGTAGTTTTTTATCTCCCTGAGCACTTCGCCATTGTACTGGTAAAAAAAATTCTTATAAAATAGAAGAAAAAGAAAAAAAAGCCGTGAACCAAACTCACTGATTTTTACTCACACTGCAATGTGCACGTCATTGAATTTGAATGCCAAATGATACGAAATGAGATGTTATTGTGTGGTATTTGTAAGGGACGGAAGGGTGAAAGTAGCTTAGATAATTGCTTGTCACACGAGAAGAGGTTAATTGAAAGCTAAGTAAGCCTCCTTTCCACGAAACATTTGAAACCACCTCTCTTAAATCTCGTCTACGTGGTTGGTAATTTCCGTATAATGTCCATTCCCGAAGGAAAATTTTTTCGTGTTAAACGATTTTCGTTTCGAGTTAAGTGAAATAAACTGCTTGAAAATATATGACAGTTGGTCGGGACCGTTGTATTATTTTGTGTTAGGCGATATTTCGTCTTAAGCGTTTTTGCTTTAAGGTATCCCACTACTTGCGATAACCTTTTCTTAATAAAATCGAGATATGGGAATTTTTTTGTGGTTTTTAGATTTGTTTAGTACATTTTAAGAAAAATAAAAGTTAAGAAGAGAAAAAGAAATTATTATTACTAAAAATGGGAAAAAATGGGTAAAAATTTACAAAATATAACATAAACGCTGCCTATTCGTTCTAAAAGTTCATGGACAAATTTACAATCTTTCAATTATGATGTGTTGCTATGTTATTCATTTTTGAAATGACCTTCAGGATAAGATATATTTTAATTTTTACTACAACCATATAGCACTTTATCTCAGTTATTATATGAAACTGCTTAAGAAAACAGTGATTATATTCACATTAGGGGCTGTTATTTTTGTAATAAAACAGTGATTGATAAATCTGAAGGTTTAAAAACTACTACTATTATGTAGAACATACACAAAAAAATTCAGTTAATTATTTTCCAAACTTTTTGAGCATTAAGAAAAGCACACTTTCCGAGTAAAACGCATTTTAAAGTATGATATCTTGCTTAAAGTAATGGCATCTGCTTTTACAAAAACACTTGTAGTTTTTGTTTTAGTGAACGGAAAATAATAAAGTTGGTATTTTTATAAAGTTAATAAAATGGTTTATAAATAATGTCATAAAATTTGTCAATGTTTGGCAAAATTCACAATTTTAGGGTAGTCGGATAACTTAAAGGGATTTCACTATACTTATTATGAATTTCTAATCACTATCTAAATTCAACTTAAGCTATGATAAGTTTGTCAGATTAAATACTAATCTAAATATATTGAATATAAATCTTGTACTAATCATTAATAGCTGACTGTCAGCAATAATATGGGTCATTGCCCCACCCGTTTAATTTTTTCACTTTGAGCTACTATGGTTCCAATATTAACCTTCAAAATGTCTGAAGTTCAGAATGTTAAAAATCACCAACATTAACTTTTCACTTGACTTTAAATAGAAATCCTCATTAACATAAATCGCGGCCCATTTACTGAAAGATCTTAATAATCGTATAAACGTGACCAAAGTAATTTCCCCAAGAGAATTCGTCAAAATCGTAAACAGAAGCAGTTTCAAATTGTGTAAAAAGAAAGAAAACTTGTATTTTAAACCTTGATAGTATAATAATTATATTACCAATTATTACATCGGTCATATAATAAATTATATTATTGATTATTATTTATACATAATGTAAATAAATGTACAAACTAATGTAAAACTGTAAATGTATAAACTAAACTTGATCTTTTAGTCGACAAATCTAGAGTTAGTCACCAAATCGAGAAATGGGATCTGAAATTAGTCGCCAGATGTGGGATGGGATCTGAAAATGGGAAATTATTAATCCTGATGATCCTGATCAGGATAATGGAAAAAAATATTAAATTATGGTATTGTAAATTTCGAATTAATCTGACATTTTAAAGTGGGTAAAAATGGAGCTCAAAGATTCCGTTATATGCAAATGAAGCTTATAAAAGGGAAATTTCAATATATTATTATACACTTTGTCTTCTAATATGTGTGGATTTATTGTACTGAAATTCTATCATGGAAATGTCAAAATAAATTACTTGAAATAGATTACAATTCTATTAAATGAATGAATTTTAGAAATTATTGTAAATTTTCTGAAATCTTGCAATTTACACTTTTGTTTACAAAAATGTATGAAATTGTGATTCAGTATTCGTAAATTACACTATATGTTTCAAAATATTTTTTTTAAAACTTTTGTTTCTTGGATTTTAATGTCATTCGGAATAAAAAGGGCTTTTGATTCATTTATTTCATTGCATATATATTTTATCTCCTTTTAATGATGATAGGAAGCAAGAAAAATTAAATTAAATAAAAATATAAATCATCGTACAAACGCTTACATTTGAATTACAAAAAGACATTTGATATTTTATGTAGGTTCGTATTCTCCCTAAATTATATACAGTAAAAATTGCTAACTTGAAACTGAGGGGTACTGAAATATTTTTTCGTGTTAAAATAATTTCGTATTAAAGAATATTGCAAAAAAGAAACATATATTCAACAAAATTAAGTTTATTAAAGTATATTTTTTACATGGATAAGTATATATACATGAATTTAATAAAAATAAAAAACAAGAGATTTAAAAGATCCAAATGAAATTTAATACAAAATTTTAGATATGCAAATCATTTGTTTATTTTTTGAAAAATAGTCTGATATTTTTCTTTGCATTGTCTTTTTTAGTATCAAATTGCCAACAAATTGTTCGATGTCATCCATTTTGGTTATTCATTTCAACATTGGAATGTGTGTCTAAATAACTTCGCATACATCTCATGATGTTCCTCATTTCGGTTGATGTGGGAACAAAAGCTGCATTATTCATTTCATTTTTGCCGTCAGAATCTGTATCAATGATATTTTTTGAGCTTTCAACAAACTTCAAAATGTGTTTGTCCCCATAATTAGGGTTGTACACACATTATTAACATCTACTGCAACGAATTCTTTCGATTATACAGTAGGACAGTCCAATAATACAGAAAACATTCTAACGCATCATTCTTCGGGTCATGCGTTTTCGTATTTTGTTCATCTCCAGAAGTAAAATCTGTTCATGTCAAACAATTTTCGTTTCGTGTTAAATGGGAAAAAATGCAGAAAAATATATAGTTGTTTGTCGGGACCATGGCATTATTTCGTGTTGACTGATATTTCGTCCAGCATTTTCGCGTTAAACGTACTTCGCAGTATTATTTTTACTAATTGGTTTTGCTATAACTAATTTTTTGATGAACTTTGTTCATAGCTTTGAAAACGAAATTACTCTATTCAGGTATCCAAAAGGAAAATTTTGGAAAAAAAAAAATTACATAACACAAGTCAAGTGACGAAGAAAAATATATCTCAAAGATTATTACGTAATATTCACTTTTACAAAAGAAAAAAAATACTGTTGTTTTAAATTGAAATAGTGATACTATTTAAATTAGTTTATGTTAAAGCATAGAAGTTTTCAATAAAGAGAAACACTAGACTTACAAGAAAATGGCAAAAGTTGTAACAGAATTAAATTCCGGTGCATTTCTTAGCACAGGAAGAGAAGTCGCCCTTCAATGGATCCCATCCCAATGCGGAATTCATGGAAATGAACAAGCCGACAAGTTGGACAAAGAGGCTTCAACGCAGCATCTATCTTGCTTTCCGATGCCTCTTCGAAACGCCAAGTGACTACTCAGTGACAAATTTCGACAGAAAAGCTTATCCACCCTTACAGATCTGGCTGTTGGTAAATCTTGGTCTCGTCTTCTCAAAGACTAAAGACGTGCTCAATTTTCTGTCCAACTTAGCGTGGAGGGAGTGACATGCTTCAGAGTCATCACCGGATATGATTACCTACAGGTCCATCTGCTTAAGATTGGCCTTGCTGATTCACCGTACGCTCTCTTGTAAATCCATGCCAATGACTGGAGAGCATTTGTCTCAGGGGTACTCAAACTTTTTTTGCCAGGTCGCATACATATGATGGCTATTTCACGAGGGCTGCAGCAGGAGGATAAATATAGGGGGGATTCATTAAGACCAAGATAACATAGAACATTTTAAATGTGAAAATTGATCAAAATATTAAAACTTCTATTGTGTTTTTTCTTAATTATTATTTTATATATTTTTTTATTTTTGTCACTGAATTGTTCTAAATTGGAAGTATTTAAGAATCACTCGTTCCCAATTTCTGCATCAGTAAACGGTTCCATATGATTACTAATGATATAAAATATTTCATAGGGTGCCTTTGTTATCGCTGTGGCATATACCACTGACCAAAACACTTTTTTACGGTTGTAAAGATTATTGAAGAAAGCCTATTTATATCATCTCTTGAAAGAGATCTTCGAGGAAAAGTGTCATTGAATGATTGCTTTTTGTTGGTCTGTTTTAAATACAATTCGTTCGTGACAAATCATACAATTACTGAACTATGCTTGTTTTTCACTACAAAATAGTCAACTTCCCAATCGTCTTGAAACAATCTATTTTCTTCGAATATTTTTCGCTTGCAAGATATGAAAAGTAGTTAAAAATTAGTTTCACTCATAAAATGGTCGCTACTCCACTGTTGTCTATTATCACTAATCAGAAAAAAAGTATATCATTTCGCATCCATATGACATCGACAGCCAAAAGCAAAATTGATATAATTTTCCACCAAATTTTCATAAGTAAATGAATTTCACAGAGTAATGGGCCATGGTCGGGCCACTTAAAAAGGCCCGGTGGGCCGCAGGTTGAGTATCGCTGATCTATCTGATCGCTTTACTTCATGTTCTCTCGCAAAACAACTGTGGATATCTGTTTCCTGTAGCGCCAACACCTGTTTATTTTGAACTGTAAGACGCTTTATTTCTGAAAGGACGTTGGTGGGCGCAATTTAAATAAAAAATGATAATGCATTGATATTCTATGTGCATTAAATACTTAACTATTTGAATTGTTTCGAGTTATAAAAATGATCTTTTCCTTGTTGTACTGAGGAGCAACAAGTACTAAATAAAAACAAGTTGAGTTATGAGATAAAGATAAATAATTATGCAAAAGTTTAATTAATAACTTTTTCTTTTGTGAGAATTAGTTTACATGAACCGTAGAAAATAATTTATTCCATTTCCATTCTTATGCTAAATCATTATTTGAAGAAAAGAATTATTTGTAATTAAATCTCATTGTTTGGGTATTTATTATCACTCAGAGGCGTCAGATGTATTTACTTAGAATTAGTTTTACTAATTTTGCATGTTAATTCATGCAAACAAAATTATTTTTATTTAAATAATGATATATAAAATCAGAAAATATTTTTTGTTATTTTTTTACGTATAAGAATTCAAATAAGCCTTAAATATTTTTTTTTAAATTTTAATTAATGTTCTTCCTTTTTTATTTTAAAGCTTTGTATTGCATTTTTTATTGTTCAACTATGGCTTTGATCCAATATAAAATGGGTTATTGTACAACAAATTCTTTCTTCCAACTACATTTTTATGTGGGAGAATAATATTAATTATTCCATTCATTTTAAAAATAAAATTTACTAATTAGTCAGGATTCTTGAATTTATTAACTACTAACTTAATTAGTAATTATTTATTATTTTTTTTATTTGCAGTTTTCGATTTGTATTTTTTTATTTGTTCATTTAAAGGTGAAGCTGGAATAGAATGATTCCAATAACATGAAAATACTCAAAGTTCTTTATTATAAAAGCATAGAAAAATTTAAATTGTACCGGTAAAATTGAGTAGTATATATTTCACGTGGCTCGTTTTCCTATATAATATTGCTTTTTTTATAAAAATTACTAATTTATTTTTGTTGATAATTTTAGACAATAGTTGTTTAGAATAGAATAATCAGACTTTTACCATTTTTTATAGTTATTTTATTAGATATATATGAATAAAAACGTTTTAAAAGTTCAAAGATTTATCTTTTATTCTCTAGAGTTTGTAATCAGTCATTTATTCTTAATACTACTTACTAATAGTTCTCATTTTCGCCTGTATCAAAGTTCTATATTTTCTATATACAGTAATACCCGACTTACGCGACTTTCAAATCTCGTCAATTAGTCTTTTTTTTCTTTCTTTTTTCAACACTGAAACTGAGGCGAAATAAGTGCCAGAGCCTAATGAAATTAGTAATGCGATTGAAGTTGTCCATCTTTCCAGGGAAATAATTTTAGAAGTGGATAGTGATGCCGTTTAAGAACTGCAGGGTTCCCACAATCAGGAACTGAGAATTGATGAGCTTATAGAAATACATGAGAAAGAGTAAGACATTGTAGAACTTGAATCTTAAGACCTAGTTCAATCAGAAGATCGAACGACGGTTGGGAAGTCCTCAGTTTAGTTGAAAAGGGTTAAAATTTTTAGAAAATATAGTTTCCAACGAAGAGCGTTATTTTTCAACAAAACAAGGAATAACAAACAGTTATTATCTCTCTACGAAGAATTTTGCCGAAGAAAAAATTGACTTTGAGCCTGCAGACTACTCTTCGCTAGATTTTATGAGACTTTCTACATCAAAATAACTTCGGTTTGCGATTTTGTATTTGTGTCACCTAAGATTTTCTTAAACATTTTTTCCCTAAATTGTTATTTTCTTTCGTCTTCGGCTCCAACTAAAAATAATTTATATGTATTTGTATGTGAAATCATACCACGACGTACGATTTTTCGATTGCAGTGAGTAGCCACTTCCATGGTACATATCCCAGGAGTTGGATTGGACGCAGAAGATCTGCTGTTTAGTTCCAAGCTCACCGACTTGAAATAAATATTTTGCCTAAGAACCAGCCTAAAATTTAGGCTTTTTCTACAATTATGTGGTGAACCTAGAAGTGAATATGAGGACGGTTGAACGGTAGATTGGGGCACATGATCTCGGATGAGGTCTTGAGTTGGTGTCTTGAAATGGTGGGAAAAATAAGATGGGAAGGAAATTTAAGAAAACATTTAAAATTAGAAAAGCTGTAGAAAATTGCGACCAATGGGAATTGATAAATTTAGAAAAAATGCTGTAGCTCTTATTGTTTGCGTTTGGGTGTGTAGTGACTAGTGTGGAGGTAACTGTGTCGACCGCAGCTACCTCCACAGTTTCCGTGATGAGTTTGCGTGCAGGTCGAAAAGACCAGAGAGGAGGCAAAGGCAGATGTTGTTCTTCGAAAGTGAAAACGTTTGCAGGGGGAGTGATTTTCGTTTAGAAGTTGGTTTGCAGGTTCATTGCTCAGTGAGGGGACATCAATCCCTTAGATTTCTTCCTTTGTTCCCACCTAAGACCCCCTTATATATGAGACACCGGAAGCAACAAAGGAGAACCTTTAGGCATGGATCGTCAACGCTTCTGCTGACATCGCCAGCACATCAGATTTGTTTAAATACATTCCAAACTATGACTATCACTTGTTGCATTTTCAACGTCTAGAAGTCATACATTGTCCGTGTTAAAGACATGCTTTACGTCTAAGAAATTTACCATAAAATCTGGCGTCTAACGCGCCCTCTGAACATAAAAAAACATCGAAATTTACGGGTGCAGGTTATACGCCGAGTAAAAAATGATTCCTTTAAAAATAACAAAATATGAACATAGAAAAAAAGTAGACTTTTGTATCGATCGAAATACTGTTTATTTAAAAGAAATGACATTCTTTATGAACTTAAAGAATTGTAGTTCTAGAAGTATACTATTTTTTTTCCCCTAAAACTTCGAATAATATCTCTAAAAATGATTTCATAACATAAGAGCATTGTGCACGTACATTTCAACTTTCTTCATAAGAAAGGGGGTGCGCTTTATGCGACGAATATACCTAAAAATTAAAAATTGCAACTTGAAAATATAGGTGCATGTTTTACGCCGAATTTTACGGTATTTCTTTCTATTTGTTGACCCTTTTTCTTTCACTCGACTTCACACCTTTCAGAACAGTTTTCTTGCCGAGTTGCTCCGTCTAAACGTGGCTTTCGATCCTATGCTCTCCCCATGCTGCCGAATATCACCCCCTCTGAGTTTCTCGACCGAATTCGGCAACACACTGTATATATACTAGGCGTTACCCACTCGTTTCGCTGGGTATTTTATAGTGCTGTATGAATGTATTATTTTCTTATAGTATTGAAATCTGTATTATCTGAAATCTGTACAGTATTCTAAATCCTAGCATTATTTTAAATTGCAATCAAAAACATTCTTATTGCCCTTTCATCTTGATTTAAAATTTGCAGCACTTGCATTTCAAAAACAGAAATATTTTTGTCCTTTACAACGCCCCCCCCCCTCAAAACTTGATTTCTAGAAAGTATGCTCTTAGCCGATCTCTACTCAACAAAAGTAACATGACTGTCAAATTTGAAATCTGCAGGTCTAGTACTTCAAAAAAGAGAGTTTGTTTTATATATTATGCCCTGCGACTCCCTCGACCTTGGCAGACCATTTTCGTGAAATCCGTTCTTAGCGGATCTCTATTCAACAAGTGAAACATGCCTTTCAGATTTCAAACCTTTAGGTATAATAGTTTTGGAAATATCCCGATGAGTGACTTTTAGTTGCTTTTCTTCTATATCTATATATTCAGAGCATTATGAAGATCTCAGTATAATTAAAATGATTAAATAATGCAATGTACTTTTTTCTAATGAATTATATTGAATTCGGTACCACAGTTTCAAGCAGCATATACATTATTTTACATTAAGGTTGAACATACGTACTATTTACAAAATAAAATAGATAAAAAATAGAGAATTAGGTAGGTAGTAAGTGAATTTGATGAATTCGCTTTGTTTCAGTTAAGCACCATATTTAATGGATAAAAGTCAAGCTTAAACTTTAACCAGTTTATTCAGTTATTATCAGTGACAATATTAATTAAGTATGTGCCGTGATCTAACTTACCCCGACTCTAAGAAATAAGGATAATAATAATAAAACTATTTACTTGTGTGATATCTAGACAGCAGACTTCTGATAAAGTTATCTGATTCGAGAAGACGCACTTTGAATGTCTTCTGAAATTTTCTCTGATCCAAGTATGCTTTTATTAGGCAGTCTTATTTTCCTATCTTCCTGTTTTCTACCGTTCAATATACTTCTTAAATAATAATATCTCCTTTTCATACATCACGGCGCTTCGGTGTAAGGTGAATTTATCTATCAAGAATTGTAGTAAAAATCTTTCAGTTATATTACCGAAATATAACACTTAAAAATATAATAAAAAATTATAATATTTATGAAAAATAGAAGTAATTTATATTTAGATTGTTAAATAGTTCAAGATATATTTTTAAAGTTATGCTGCTAATTTTTCATGTTTTATAGCTGAGCCACTACTGAATTATTAGGAGCAATTTTTATTAGGATTGTGTAAAGCTTACAATCTTACTTTTGATGACAGAACTTAACAAAATAAATTAGAAATATTTTTAAAAGAAACAAAAAAAAATGCGTAAAAGCAACATATCATTAAAAAAAATATTTCCATTTACTAAGTACATTTTATGACCTGAAATGGTTTGACTACACACCATACGGGCTACCTGAAAGCTAGCCAAAACATGTTTGCATGTACGCTGTACGAGCACTGATATTTTCTGCTTTCTATCTTTGAATTGCACATATTTTTAATTCTTATAGGGAGATTATTACGACTAGTTTATTTAAGAGATGCAATTTGTCCATGGTACTGAAGTACTTCTCATCCGGGCTTTTTTTTGTGGTGAAAGTGGGAATTTTTCATTGGAAGGCAGGAATTCAGGTTTTTAAAAATATTCGATAAAAAACATGGATTGCGAAGGGAATGTGCAATTTGTTTCCTGAGAAGAAATGGAAACTGAAACATAATCAAAAAATGTCGATATTATGTGTCCCAATTGCAATGTAAGACTTAGTATTACACCATGCTTTAAACTGTGCGTCCCACGCACACACATTTACACTGAACCATTTTAAAAAAAAAGAAAATGACGTTTTTTTGTATGAAAAAAATCCTTTTAAGATATATGGAACACTTTTAATTGCATGCAGAGTGTACTTATAAATAAAAAAAAAACATTTGGGCAATTTTGTGTTTTACAATTATAAAATAAATAATTTCTTCCATTTTCGAATTCTGTTAAGTATTATTCTTAGTTACATGCAATAAAATTGTGTCTTTTTCTTGGAACATTTGGGGGGGGGGGAAGTTGACTTCTTAAGGTGTTTTGATTTCAGTGAATTGGTGCTTGTGTATTATCGCAACCTATTGGTGACATTATATGAAACGCAGCACATGGTTGCCAATTCAGCGCGTACGACTCTCAGAAAATCGGGGTTGCCAATTTGGCGAGTTATTAATAGAGTTGGCGATTCATGTGATAATTCGTAAGTACTGGTGAATATTTTAGTTGATTAAAATAAAATCAATTGTGTTGTATTAAAAGGCAATGAGATGAAATCACTTACTATTGCAAATAAAATATATGTAAATGATTTTCATAAAATGAAACAAATATAGTAGACTTGGTAGCCAAACGGTCACAATTGCGAACTTGTTTGTGTGTGAGATCGTAGATTGCATTTCTAAAACTATGAAAGACCTGTTGTGTAACGGGAAATAATCACACTAAAACTGATAAGCAATGGTATTGTGGTGTATATGTAGAGGGAAATGCTGACTCAAGTGTCGACTTCGTCACTTGAGCGAAGTTTAAAATTACGAGGTCTATCGTCATTAGCTGTCGTGTAGTTCATAACACGAAATTAATAAATAATTAATTACAACAAATACTTTAGAAATTTTAATTCCCTAACAACGATGCATGACTTAACTTTTCCATTAATCTAAAAGAAGTTAAAAATAATGCCATGAAAAAATTAGTCTTGATTTTTTTTTTTGGGCATCTGGATTTTCGTTTTGCATTAACAAATATCAACAATGTAATACTTTGGCTTTAATATAATTTAAATTTCGCTTCTGAAAATCTCAGAAAGTGTGTCATTATTTGATTTTAGGGTCATTAAATTGTATTATTGCTCGCTTGAGAAGCATATAGATAGATTTTATTTATTTATTTCTTTTGTTTTGAATGCAATGTAAATCTTACAAGGGAAAAAAAATAAGAATCCAATAAATATGTCTCAAAATATTCAGAAAAGTTTACAAATAAGCAAATAAAATACACTAGCTGGTACATCCATTCTTCACATGGGTGAACTAAAAAATTAAACAATACAGATTAAAGGATAAAGAAGTTTTTAATGATTTAATTTTACGTGAATTGCAAATTAAACAAAACCAAAAAAAAAAATGTATGTGTTGGCTTTAACGCACAGCAGGAATTTACTTCTTGAGTAAAGTTGTCTTTGATTAAATAGAAGGCAAACCGGGTAAATAAATACATCTCATCTAACACTGAAACCATGCATGCATTTTATTTTTTCTATTCACATTTTTTTTCATATTCATTTGTTTAATATATATATATATATATATATATATACATATGTATGTAATATACCTCAAATATGTTATATAAATATATGAGTACATTATTAAGAAGTTTGATTTACTTCACAATTATTATCAATGTGAGCATTAATTACATTCTTTCGCCATTATTAATTACTGTGACAAGAGGCTTGTGGTATCTAAAGTATGATATGTGAACGTTGGTAGATACGTGATTTACGAATCCTGAAAACATCGCATCAATGGTTATACCATACCTAGTCGTCCCAGTGCTTTACCAGAAAACAAAATCGAAATTATCAGATTTAAAAATTGTACTATACTCAATCCTTCATATTGATCGAAGTTAATATTGGAATCGCCACGAATTATGAGTGGAAGTTCATGATACTGTTTCCCCATCAGTTTAGAACCACCTTCTGCATATGCTAATAATGCCTCGTGGATATAATCTATAATGTCAGTAACTTTCTGATTGACGGAAATATAAACTATGAAGACAGCAATGGGTTTACCATTAAGTAAATTGTGCATCTCGTGGCACATATATCTCTCAAGTTAAATTTAGTTTGATTAACGTACTGAGCATTTCTTCTCACAAAATCATCATAATTGTCAGTAAACGTATGTTGTGAATCGCGCATGTTTTGATAGATGGCAACTCACCCCACGATTAATGCTTGGTCGTCTATACTGTGTTATGCGTTTAAAATTTTCAATCTTAGATAATTCCTCATTACGAAGCCATGCTTCTGATAACATCAAAATGTGACTTTTTTGCATAATATTACACGGAGATCACGTGTATGTGCTTGGAGTCTTTGGCAGTTGAGAAAAAGATAATCATATCCCCTCGATTCATTTTATCGATCATAATCTGATCAATTGTAGAAAGATGAACAGTATAAAGCCTGGTAAACTCATTTCTTAATGAAAGCATTGCTTCGTTGTATCGTCTGCTGAGGTAAAAACGTTAATGCCCATCAGTAGCTGTAATATTAAGTCCTTCTTGAGCCGTTAGCCTGGATAAGGCTACTTAGACCAAAGGTTGTAAATGTCTCTACAAAGGGAATATTCTGACGGAGTATATTGTTTGTGTTGTTGAAATAAAGTTTATTTTTGGTAATCATGCTTCGTTACTTTGCTATTGAGCGCACCAAAACAGTTTTTAATACATACAACCAAATTTGGTGATTTTCAGTTGTTACAACCAACTTCTTTGTCAAGAGAGCTAAAACATGAAGTGTCGCTTGGCTCGAAAACCGATTTTCGGCGTCAATTACGCTAAAACGCTAATAAAAGTAGTTTTCGATTTTTTTTTAAAGTTTTGATTATTTGTTTGAGGGTTTAGTTTTTAAAATATACTTTCCAAATTTCTCACATAGGTAACAAATACCGGTAACTTTTAAACAAAAAATGTGAGGAAAGCAACTGTATAAAAGATTTTTTGTAAAAAGAGTATTAGACGAAAAACACAAAAATTCTTTTAAAATATTTAATTCTTAAGCAATTTGTCAATCTTTGAACGAAACACGGATAACAACATTTGACACTTAGAAAAAAAGGTTCCGTGTGATTATTTTTATAAACAACGAAATTATTGAATGCTTAGTTAAAATGTTGAGTATTGTTTAGAAAAATCGCCAAAAAAAAGTTTTTGGCATTTTATATTTTAAATCACTGATTCTAAAAGAAAAACGTATGAACTTATTTAGTACAGAATTTTGTTACATCACAATCGTAAGTAATCCGTACAGAATGATTGAAAAATTATTCTCATAAAAATGCCTCGATATTGACTCATTTCAGAAAAAATCGTAAGAAATGGAAAATATCGTTATTATGTAAAATAAATTTACTGTATCATGGCGAAATGAAGGATCTTCCCAATTCTATAATTCTTTTTGTCAGATTTTGGTAATAAAAGAACGAGCGCAATTTAAAAAACGAAAAAAAGTAGAAACTCTTCCCAAAGAACCAAAGTCCGGATACATACTTTGGTTCGGATATTTGACGCTCAACAATTGTTTCCTGTGAGGCCAAAAGTGACGGGAAAACCCAAGGTAAGATACTTTTGGGGATTTCAGCTGTGTGTGATTTGGTACACTTCTGTGCGGAATATTAGATCAGTTTGCTTCCAAGTGAGGGAGGATATGTGCTCTTTTGTTGAGTTTTGTTGATGTAGAAACCTGGATGGGCATGCAAGGCAAAATAATGTGGATTTCAAATGCTAATTGATGACGTGATGGTGACTTCCGTTCAAGAAGAAACCGACCCTGCCCACGATGAAAAGGATGAAGACGAGGAAAACAACAACGAAAGTAGCAAATGCTGACGCTTTTACTGCGTTAGAGACAACTATGGAGTGGTACGAACAACAATCAGATTGCTGTCCTACTCAACTACTGCTGCTGAAGAGAATCAAATACCTTGCATGGAAAAAAACGAAGGTGTAAAATGGTACAGCGAAAAATAAGTGTTTATTTTCCCCAATCTAGGTAAAATTGCGACATTTTGCACCTATTTTGCTTTCTCTTCAAGCACGTTTCCCGCATGTGATGATTTTCAATATTTAAACAGTGTCCAGTATCATATACTGCATGGATCACATTCGGTCTTTAGTTATCCGAACTATTGCGTATCTGAACGGTGTCCGGTCCCAATTGATTCGGATAAACGACGTTCTACTGTATATATATATAATAGCGTTAAAAGAGAACCTATCCAAACCAAATTTCTCTGTGCTTGGCGATTGATTGAACGATGCAGAAGTTGATATGATGTAGCACCACTTGGTGGTGAGCTGCAACAAAGAAGATAGCAGAAAAACCTTCTCCTCAAAAAATACATATGCATACCAATTTTCATTGTGGTTGATTGAAAGGCGTTGGAAATGATGCAATTTCACATATACAAACATCCATTTTTATATTATATATAGATAAAAGAATTGCAAGCAAACTTTTTGAACAAAATCGTTTGGCAACTTTTTGAAAATATTAGTTTGAATATAAGGTTTGTTTGTCGCTTACCTTTTACGCCTAAGAACCCGCGCCCTTGTTGTTGGTTCGATCCCGGCCCAAGTCGGTGGATTTTTATGATGCAGAAAATCGACAGCGGTTATGCTTATGCGGTATGTAATAGAAACCCTGACGGCCTATTTGGCTTGAGTGCCCTAAGTACGGTTTTGCATCGCTAGAGCTCATGTGCCTCCCTCTGGGGATTAAACCTTGTGTCAAAATTACCTGCGGTTATTGGTATTCGCCTATAGGGTGCCACACTAAAAGAGATACCAGCTTCCGGGGAATGTACTAGGTCTGCAATGGTAAAGCCCCAATCCGCAGCCCCATTAGAAATAAAAAAGAAGTTAGAATGTAAGTAGTATGCTGATGTTTTACATTTTGCTTAACCAATACTATAATAATATTAATATGCAGCAGAAAATGTCATTTGGAATAATTATTTTATTATTTCAAATGGTCTTTTGATGTTTAATTCAAAGGAATATTCCGCATGTGGTGTTTAAATTTAATGTCGAAAACTACTACTATTTTGCAAAATTATTTTCATTATATGCATTTCAACACATTTAAAAGTCTTTGATTTTAATTGAGAAAAATTACTTCCAAATATTTGAAAAATTAAATAAAGGAAAATATTTAGTAACATGCCAGGAAGAACGTGGATTTAATTAACTTACGGGAAATTAGTTTGAATTTCTCAATACTCTAATATTTTTAATTATTTATATTTATAATTATTAATTAAAATTTGCAATCTCTTTTTGACGTATAAAAATTTTCGAGCGTTCTAAAGAATTAATTACCTTTGAATATGTAAACATAGCACAGTGAAATATGATGCAATCAGGGTTTGGGAAACAATTTGTGAGTTTCTACCATCGGATTTGTTTTCCAAGAAATTGCGAATGAAACTGAGAGTTTTCTAATTAATTATTGTTATGATTGAAATTCGATTTTCAAATTCTTGATAACACATGTCTCAGCAAAAGTACAAAATGATAGAATTTTGAGCTGTAAGATTCAGATTTGTCGTTTTGTAGTTAAACATTTTTGTAAGCTAACTTTTTCTAAAACTGTATAGAATCCATGATTTTTTTTTAATAACAATAAAATTGTTACATCGCCAAGTTTAGGATAGGTAGAGTAAATTTCAAGTACTCCTTAGATTGGGAAACCTCGAAAATTCATTAAAAAGGAAACAATACTATACATTTTGCCTCATTGGATTCAGTTTTAACAATATCATTTTCAGGTCAGTTTAGTGTCCACGTTAGATGAGTGGTCAGGAACACGAAGTCATTGGGGGTGAGCTCGAGTCCTATGCCACTGAAGAAGTGCCATGTACAAAAGCCATCGGAATTTTTAGCGCGTTTTTCACGTAGTGGAACAAAAGCGCTATTAAGACGCAAATTTTGTCTTCGACTTCGTTCCATATTTTGTCGTACCTTTTTCTCAGCCAATAAGCAACCAATTGACCTCAAGTTTTCGGCATTTGGTCGCAATTGTGCCCTAGATAAGCCGAATCATGTTTAAATTTTTCCATAGTTTTCCCGAATTTTCCGACAAATTTTCCTGAATTTCGCTAGTTTACAACAAAATTTTCTCAAATTTTACCTAGTTAACTTTTTTATAGTGCTGATACAGATTTGTGTCATTATTTCTTTTCAGATCAATAGTAGTACATTTAAAGGAGTGGTACAGTACTACTTTCTGTTAGTAAAAAGTCCATTAGTTGCATTATTGTAAAATACAACATGTGAAAAACGCGCTAAAATTACTTGGCTATGCCAATGTTTGATATCTTGTATCAAAGTACTCATACTGTTATGGTATGGAAGTTTGGATAGTTAGGTGCTAGCTAAGATAATGTCCTCGTCACTTGTCCGAGTTTCAAAACTACGAGGCAATTGCGCTCGCATTCTTTTATAATATGACACTAATATAGAATCAGTTCAAGTTCGTCGCTTTCACAGTATAATTATCGTCATATTTTGTACAAAATTGCTTTTTCATCAAATATAGAAAGTGAAATATTTAATGCATGAAATACGGAATGAATTCCATAAACTTATTTTTGCATAAAAATTCAGTGTTACTTTTCAAATGAAATTTGCTTCGTCATTATTTTTATTTTAAAGGAAATAATCTCTTCTAAAAAGTACGTATTTTCTAAAAAGAACGTATACAGATTAAAGGATAAAGAAATTTTTATGAGTGATTGCAAATTTTAAAAAAAAGTTGCATATCTAACCTGAACAAAAAAAACATATTTGTTAAATTCTAAGTCTGTAGATCTAATAGCTGATAAAATTGATTTTTTTATATATAACAACCCACTTAAATCTTTTTTGGGTCGAATTTTGAAAACAATTTCCTAAGTTGATCTCTGCTCTGCAAAAGTAACACATTGTTGCAAGTTTTCCGTATTGAAAGTTTAAAATATTGTAAATAATTTATATCTGGATGCTTAATACTTAAATATTACTTTCTGTTGTATTTATTTTATGTTAAAATTGTAATAATAGCAAGTACCGCTTTTCCTTACATTATAATGATGATTCAATGGAAACAGCGAAATGTTGGCGATAGACCCAAGTTGGGGCATTATTTTTGGTGACAATGTTGGCAACTTGGATTGAATGGTGCAGAATGATATGCTGTAGCGCCACCTGCTGGGGAGCTGCAACAAAGAGAATAGCACAAAAAATTACAAATACAAATGCCAATTTTCATAGTGATCGGTTGAACGGTGTGTTGGAGTGAAGAGAGATCATAAATACAAACATCCAGTTATATATATATAGATATATACAGGGACGATGAAAAATGTATACAAACTTTGAAGAAGAAAAAGTGTCTATTAATTATCATAAGTATTACAGTTGTGATGGCTGGGTCCTATTTTGGACCCCTCTCACTCCGCCCAGCGCGTCTCTAAGTGTGGGAGGAAGCATATCATCACCAACAAAAGCCATAATAACAATTATATTTATTCGGGACTGACAAACACTTAAACAATCACAAGTTTAATTATAAGAAGAAACCTAGGAGTGATTCCCTAAAACGTCGATTAATCCTAACACTCAATTCTAATATTTAATTCTAAGTAAACCCGTCTACTAGAATGGATAAAGAGACGAACACCAGCTAACCTCAGGTCCGTACTGAATCTATTTCCTTCGGTTGTCAATCTAACCATTTACTCTTATAATTTATATCTATCAAACGCGCGCTAAGTTCGTGAAGTAATTCTCCGGCGTACTTACGTGACACCTTGGCAACTCCTTCTCCTTACATTTACAAAATCTATATATATAGACTTTATATAGTCGAACCAATTAACATATAACGATCCCGTGTTTTTCCTGAAAAGGCTGTGAAATAGTATAAATGCTAACCCATAGGTTTCCCAAGAGGATTAGTACTGAAATCTCGCGAATAGC
Source organism: Trichonephila clavata (assembly GCA_019973975.1). NCBI lineage: Eukaryota > Metazoa > Arthropoda > Arachnida > Araneae > Nephilidae > Trichonephila > Trichonephila clavata. The sequence continues at coordinate 47,435 of BMAO01038801.1, read as the reverse complement.
CCCGTCACACAGTGAATAAAGTGACAAAGTTACAATAAATGTTCAAAATATAATCCTCCATACTCCAAGCATTTTTCAGCATGATGCCGCACATTGTTGGAGTCATCTCTTAGAGAAGCTACACGAATAGCATGGTCAGCCCTTTTAATTTCGTAGCACAGTTTCTGCAGGGGGTGCGTGGATTCATGCTGTACACCTCGTTCTTGAGGCAACTCCGTAAGTAAAAGTAACCACATCTATAGGACCAAAGCTTGGATCATTTTCTATCTGCATGATATACCATTTACAAACTGAGTTCTATCTGGGTCATCTTCGTTCAATATATGTAACAATTCTGATACGTAAACTTTCCATTTTGCACTTTGCAAATACAACTAACGCTAGTGTTACTCACTAATGTTTAACGTGCACCTTGTGATGTCGATTTTTGGGTGACCGTGTGAATGCAACAGAAGACGCTTTGCGTGTTGATGTGTGTGGCCGGCTTGATCATCCTTTATGCATACCTTTATTGTTCCATAACTTTAAAACTTATCGGAAGGCGAGTAATGCTTTAGAATGTTGGCGGTTTCGTTCCATATTGTTACTTCACTGATTTTGTCAATCTTCCAAAACTATTTCAAACTGGTTTTTCACAGCTAGAAAGTCAGACATACTTGCGCCCAGGTCTCACTTTTCCTACTAAAACACTAGCTCCATCTGTCACTGAACTATTGTTGAATACATCGAAAGTTAATTGTTGAATACTTCGTACCGTTTATACCAACTTATACAACTTAACCTTGTAGACAGTAAGATCTTAAACTTATGTCATTAACATATTACGCAATTCTAAAATGATTGGATAGTTGATGATTAAAATTAGGTCTTCATTTTAGTCCATTGACTCTTTTTGTTTCTTCCATTTTAAAGTCCTAACTCTGTTTCCTGCTATACTTACGTTTATTTAAATCTTGCACAATATACATTTACACCATTTTGTATAGTTATGTGTCTTAAAACCTGGTTTCTACCTTCTGGCATTGTTAGTTGATAGTTTAGTCTTGTTATTATTTTTTCAATTTATTATACTATATATATATATAAAATAAATCACACAAGTATAATTAAGCAAATATTCGAAATCATATGAATCCTAGAGTAAGACATCCCATTTCAAAATATCAATGGCGAATAAAGATAATGAAGATCCAACATTTTCAAACGAAATTAAAATTGTATAAGATAAAATTTATAAAATATCCAAGTGCAACCTCGAACTAGTTTGATGGCGCCAACCTTCCCCCTATTGCAACTTGGTAAACTAATCTGGAATTATCCAAATTCTCAAAAATTTAAAATTTAAAAAAACTTTTCCTTTAAAATTTTAAAATTTAAAAAAAAATTCTTTTTTCAATACCTAAAAAATTAAACTATTCGCCATTGCATTCTGAAAGATATAACATAAAAATGTTAAAATGCTAGGACAACTAAGTGCATAATAAAACAACCATAAAACATCAAAGATTATGCACCGATCTTTGAAATGGTTGTATAGAATGAAAAAACCTCAAAAGTTTGAAAATTCAAATCAAGAATGTAGTATATTCAAAAATTAAATACACAACAACACCAAAACAGATTACATAAATCATCAAAAAAAAAAAAAAAAAAAAAACTCACCCCAAATCATCCTATTAATAAATGAAATCGATGGACGTTATTTCAATTTCTTAACAATTTTTCATTTCTCTTACATCAATCATAACTCCTACATTATTCACTACTCTCACTAAACTCAATATTCTTACATTCGAGTTTAAATATGTAATATTAGATGCAGGCCAGATTGCATTAAAAAGTTTTCTGATTGGTCATAAAAATTTTGGTTGGTCACTAAGAATTTTAAAGTATAGTCGTGTAAACGTTGGTCTGTGTGTGTATCAAAATGTAACCTGTGTGTGGAATGCACATATTCTTCACAGCTGGACCACTAACAAGCTGACTTTGTTGACCTAATGTTGTGATATATATATATATATATATATATATATATATATATTGCTTTTAATAATAAAAAAAATCTTTAAAAGAGTTTATTTACTTAAGACTGGGCTTTTTCCATCATAAAATGGTAAAATAAAGAATTGAAATAATGAGAAATAAAGGAGAAAGTTATAAAGTAATAGATTCATTTCACTGATACATAATACTCTGTCCTCCATTAATTTTTTTTTCAGAATCTTACAGAAATTCATTTTTTTCTTTGATTAACAAGTTTCTTATTACTTTTATAAATAAGAAAGAAATAGATTTTTTATATTACCATCTGCTTCTTTTAGTGTGAAAAAATTGCAAGGCTATCAAATTTGTGTGGAATTTTCTTCGATAGTACTTTTTTAATTAGTTTGAGAACAATTTATTCATGGACATTTTTCTTATCACGAAATTGAGTTTCGAACATTTTTAGCAACGCCTATTAAATTTTTAAAGGTATAGTGATCTCATTTATTTATCACAATAAGAATCAGGAAATTGAATGTCCGAATTTTTTGAATGCTTTGAATAAGATTTGAGTACATTGAAGCAAGAAAGTTTAATTAAATTGCCTTTTAAACAACGGATAACAGTTCTTTATTTTGTAATTGCATTTTTATCGTGGATCTCAATAATGGATGTTTGTTAAAAATAGTGTTAGTCGATCCAAGAAATTTTCAGAATTGTCCCTCTTTATTCATGAAGCACATTTGAAATTATTGTTTTAAAAATTAATTGATTCTTTAAAAGTATATTGAAGTAAATGGAAGAAACTGTTTTATACTAAGAAAATAAATCCCATAACTTTAAAAAAATGTAATAGATTATCTTCACACCCTTCTGATGCTCAATGGAAAGTGCTTCAAATAATTTGTTTGACTTGAGAACCTCTTTCTGTAAAAGAACCGAAACTTTCACAATCGATAACTATTACTTAAAATTAAGTTAATTGAGTTCGCTGAGGAAGAAAGCAATTGGACGTGTTGATGTAGATTATAAATTACAGTTTATGTTTGAAATGCTAGAGTATATAGTGAAAGAATTAGGAGTCTTGTGGCTCAAATTCAAGGAACTAAGCTGACTAGACATGACAACACAGAATAGACAACACAACACATAACAGTAAACACATAATAGACAACGCAACACATAATAGACAACACAACACAGAATAGGCAACACGATACATAATAGTCAAGAAAACAGACTAGACAAGACAACAAAGATAATTATATTAATGATAAGTATATACTTTTCTTTTAAATATTGAAAATATGCTAAAACTAACTAGCTCTTTGTAACCTACAACAAAAGTTGATAGTAACTGAAAGGCTAAGAAACCAATGTTGGTTGATTTTTAACACGCTTTTTGTTAAGTTTCACTTGCATGTAACGGAATCTTGGAACTCTATTTTCACCCACTTAAAAAGGTCAGAAAAATTCGAAATTTTGTACACTTGTCAAGGACCGATGATAATACAATAATTTTACAATTTTGTTCCATTTTCCTTATCAGGATCGTCAGGAATAACGATAATCAGATTAGGCGACAATTCCATATACCACTTCCAGAATTGGCTACTTATTGCATATACCATTTTCAAATTTGGCGACTAATTCCATATATCATTTTCAGATTTGGTGACTAATTCCAGATTTAGCGACTAAAAGAATAAGGTGTAACCCTAACGAGAGTGTTTTTAATTTAAAGCTAATTATATGCAAGTGTAAAATACACTTATGGTTAATACAGATAAAACAAACAAACAAAAAAGTGTTATTTATGTGAGAAAGTGGAGGGTGGGTGTGTGTTAGCGATTTGTTACCATAATATAAACATTTTTCTGAAAATGAAAGGGAAAAAAAAGGAAAGTGCATGTGAAAAAAAAATTATGTTCTAACAGCTAAATATTTTTTATTTTTATAAAGCAATACGCTTATAGTACGATACGTTACGTTTTATTTTGAAACGATTTAAAAATTATAGCAATACGGTTAAAAGGGGATAATATGGTTGACACTTAATATTACCATGTTTTTATTAACTCGTTTTCTTGAATGTCTGTCCGGGCGGAATTTTGTAATTATTTTTAAACTGACTTCCCGATGAACTAAGAGACTTGAAATTTGGACCATAGCTTGGAAATGGTTGACAATGCATGAAAATGTGAAAAAAGAAAAATAACGAAAATAATTATTTTTATACTTTTTAGTCCGTTTAAAAAGCATGCTACATTAAAATTTTCTTAATTCGAACTTTTCGTTCTTAACGCACTTTTATTTGTTTGACCTGTTCTATAGAGGCGGAATCTAATATAACGATACGGGACTCATCCGAGGCCCCGTAAACGGAGAGAATAAATGCACATCAGAACCTTTAATTAATATTCATTGAAGAGCAAGACTAACTTCAGCAGCCATATATAATCCCGGCTCCAAATATCAAACTCAAGGACAAATTCAACAATGAATAAATGTTTGTGTAAAAAGCTAAGAAACACGCTTTTATTGTAGATCGAACTAAAAAATAAAAAAATAAATTATAGCTTAAAAAAACTAAAAACCACGCTTTTATACTAAATCGAACTAAAAAGTAAAAAATAATTCTTAATATAAGAATAAAATGATGAACGGGAAAATTAATGATATTGGGGTAAAAGCATGGGGAGCTTTTTTATTACATTTTTACACTAACTCAGCATTTCGGAATAGAAGTTAGAAATTACAACAATTGATAAATATACAGAACACCCCACGCTTTTACCCCAATGACATTAACTTTCTCGTTCATCATTTTATTCTTATATTAAGAATTATTTTTTTTACTTTTTAGTTCGATTTAGTATAAAAGCGTGGTTTTTTAGTTTTTTTAAACTATAATTTATTAACGTTAATTCTTCTTTCTATGAGCCCTCTCTCTCATGTTAGTCGAAATTCGGTACAAGATTATGTTACATTCCATAGGTATAATTCCTTCTACTTATATTATATTCTTCTTAAATTAACATTATGGATTTAATACATTTGATTGATATTTATTATTCACTATTATTATTACGCGGATCAATGTTTATAAAAATGATTAGAAACTTTTTTAAACCCACAAAAGGTACTTTTATCGTAAATGATCTTTCATCTGCTAACTGTTGGCTTTTGGATTCGATAATGAGTTTTGACCGCTATGTATTTTTTGTTATGGATAGATGTTGTCAAACATTTAACATGATAAATTATCATCTTCTACAATAACAAACATACAGGATAGTTATAATTCAAGATAAACATTAAAAAGATTTAAAAATGAGCGACTAGTCAGAATGACTTGAAATTTGACTCGAATACATGCGACAAATGGGGACAAAAAGTATGGCTTAAAAAATAATAGTTCAAAGGGTTAGCAACAGATGGTGTCTTACTAGGCAGATAAGCAAAAAAGGAAAAGTGTCATGCACACAATACGCTTCACATATAATTTAAAAACGGATGGTACTTGATGTTTCTTTTATAATGAGTATGTAAAGGCAATCATGAATTTCTCAAGGAAGGATTGCGCTCTGTTTATGAAGCTGCTTTACAAGAACTGTTATGTCATATAGATCTGTAAAGTTCAACTATGTGCAGAAGAAGATTATTAAATCATAAGAAACAAATTATTTTGAAATGAAATTTAGTTGTGAGAGAAAAAAATTCGCTTCGACACCAGTAGAAAATATAACCATTGCAGTGCAAAATAAGACGAAAAGTGGTGTGCAAGCGTGCAATGAGCATGGATTTGTTCGATTATCAGTGATTCCTATGAATTTATAAGGTGCGTTTAATTTTACAAAACCTCAAGCATTGCTATTGATACAAAATTGCACATGATCAGTTCTTGTATCCTTCAGACCTGCCAGTAAGAAACATTTTTGCTTAGAAATTCTATATCTCTAGGAAATGGACAATTAACTTCTATAGAAAAAGTTTTGGATAGATAGAGCTTACTTTCATATCCACGGATAAGTCAATACTCAGAACTGCAGAATATGGGCATCGAAAAATCTGTTTGAACATCAATCAGTACCTTTTTATTCAGCAACAAGAGCTGTGTGGTCCATTTGTGGCAATGCGTATGATAAGATAAGGTATCTATGGTAGCTACTTCAATGTTTTTCGCAAGCTGTGAGTGTCTGATTGTGTGAAATGGAGTAGAGATATCTACATCCAACATCTCACAGGTGTCTAGAAGTACAACAAGAACCCACCACTAGCTGAACCCATCCTTGATGCAATGGAGTCTTTTTTTTTTTTTTGTGGAACAGTAAGCCACACTCAAACTCTGTCAACTCCTCCACTTCCTCTCACTCAAGAGAGCAGCCGCCACAATGTACTTGTAAATATCCTTTGTCTATCCTCTATTTATATGTCTCACTTGCGCTTTTAATTGCATTTGTGTCTTGCGCTTTTCACTGGTGTTTCTCTTGCTTAAAGGGAAACTGTCTTTCCCACCTTATTATGCTTTGCGGCCTCTATTGCCCATGTTAAGTTGTATGAATGGCTAGGTTAAATATCCTCGCCACTGTTGGTATAACCTCCTTTTAGAGGATAAATGTCATGCTGATCCTGTTACTTGTAGCGTTACTAATGCACTCTATGCATATATTTTTTACAATTATATCATTCCGACACTTCATATGTGGATAACACAATTTTCATGCAAGATTGTGTCCCTCCTTACATTTAAACACACTGGAAACCATGATCACCTTCTATTAAGCCTAGGGACTTCTAGCTGTAGAGTTATGCTCATATAATTGTGTTATTTGATTTGATTGCAAAATTAGCTGAATAAATGACACATTGTGCAAAGCATTTATAATATTAGTACAGAAGCAGTCAGAACTGTTATAAAACTTGCTGCTACTTCTTGGTTTGAACTTGTGGCAGAAAACGTTTGCCAACACACTCATTGAATGTTTTTGTGCAAGTTTCACGAGAATTAAAAATAGATTAAATTGTTAACTTTTTCTAAGGTTTTGACCTTACGATATTTAAAAAATGACTTTTTTTTTCTTATCCAATGTTAGTACCAAATGTACGTACATTTTATGGCAAGCTCATTGTCATCTGTTGTTAATGTTTTGAACATTTTCTTACCTTTCCTTTGTTATAATCACCCCTCCCTTTCTTTAAAAAAAATCAAATCATACTGATCAGTTTTCTACTATATAACTTTTTGGAAATTGAATTTTAATTGTCATCTCCCTGCATACAATGATTGTCTATTACTACTGTGATATTAGATTAATTACTTTATTGCAATATTAGAATGTTTTGTTTTGATGTTGATTAGATCATTGTATCACACACACACACACACACACACACACACACACACACACACACACACACACACACACACACACACACACACACACACACACACACACACACACACACAGGAACATTGCAAAATCAAAACCATTCTGTATCTTGTGTGTTTCTTGGTACACTAAATCTGCAAGAACATTCATCATATAGTGTCTGGAACACATGTTTTCTATACCGTCATGATTTGATATAAACTTGTTTACAAAATTGCAAAAAAAATTGCAGAAATGGTTGCCTTTATATGAAAATAATATCGTATCATGTATGATCTGCTTAAGGTATCCGACTACTTTCGACAAGACTTTTTTTTGTCCTTTTTAGATTTGTTTAGTCCATTTTACAAATAATATGCTTAAATTTAGAAGAGAAAAAGGAATTAATGATACCAAGAATGTTTAAAAAATTGGTAAAAATTTACAAAGAATAACATAAACGTGACCCATTCTGTTTCCACCAAAAGTGTATGAACAAATTTCCAGTTTTTCAATTCTGATGTGTTTGTATGTTATTCATTTTTGAAATGACCTTTAGGATAAGAGATATTTTAACTTTAACAAAAATTAGAGCACTTTATCTTCATTATTATATGAAATTGCGTAAAAAACAGTGATTATAAAAACATAAGGGACTGTAAACTTTGTAATTAAATAGTGATTGTTAAATCTGAAGTTTAAAACACTTCTACTATTGTACAGAACATACATAAAAAATTTCAGTTAATTATTTTCAAAACTTTTTAGCAATTGCTGGCCCCGTTTGAGCATTTAAGAAAAAACACATTTCGAGTAAAACGCGTTTTAAAGTATGATATTCCTTATGAGCCTGAATGGTTCTTGTTCTTGAAATATACTATATTTTCTAAAGGCTTTTGGATAATACCTCGAATAAATGACTTCAAAACATAAGAGCATTACGAACGTAGGAATCCAGGCTTCTTTGTAAAAAATGGGAAGCTCGTTATACGGGGAATAATCCTAAAAATTAAAAATTGCAGCTTGAAAGTATAGGTACGCGTTATACGGCGGTGCGGTGCTATACGCCGTATCTTACGGTAGGTTAAAAATAGTGTTCATAGCTTGAATTGTTTTTAGCATTAAATTATTACAACATACATAATTAAATTCTATGAAACAACTGAATTAGGATATTCAAACATTCAAAAGGGATATTAATACATAAATATACGTTTTTTTCTGTGAATTATAAAAGAAAAATATCTATATACATTTTCCCTTAATTACATTCATAATATAAACTTGACTTTTGGAAGTTATAATTCAAACGTTAATAATCATAGAGGAAGGATATGAAATGAAAGCTTCAGCTAAATAATTATTGTTTACATTAGAAACGTTGAATTAATGTCAAATATGTTTAATTAATGTATATCGTAAACTATGCAATAGCTAATAATTAGAATATGGAATGAGAGATATTGACAATAGGTTAATGCAGGGTTCAGCAACCTTTTAGCTTCTGAGAGTCAAATGTATCTACCAATAAGACTCAGGGTGCCCTTTTTGAAAATTCCATTTTCGCTATAATGCATGCAGAATTAGAGAATATAGTTCAATAATATTGATATTTAGAGTTTTATTACACAAGGTTATCAGGAATGAATGACTCGATTACAAAATTTAATAACTCTCAGATGAATAAAAAAAATTATAATTAATATGTCATTTTAAAGAAAAAAAACATGAAATTTTGAGTTTGTTAAGGGGACATGGTACGATTTAAGCAAAAATTTTTAATTTAAGGATTTTCAAAAATTTTTTGGTTGCCTCTTATGTGTGTATACTATGTAAAACAGATTTTGTGCTCAAAATTTCATAAAACGCTAGACATTTAATTTTTTAAGGAAAAAACTTCAAATTTGTGAAGTGATTTTAAAATGCTACTCCTCCTACAAAAAGTTACGCACACCCATGAAATTTGATTTAGAAGTACCTCAAACTATGCATAACAAAAGTTGGTATGGGTTTTGCGATAACATGATTGGTATTTGTACAATACTTCATTTTATGAATGCATATTGAAAATTCCTTAAAAAATTTACAAATTCTGAGTTCAATTATTTTTAAAAAAATAAGTATTGCTTTGATTCAAAAATGCATACCAACTTTGTTACATGTACTATTAGCAATAGGTAAAAAAAAATTCAAAGCATTAGGCACAGTAGAAAAAAAGCCTTAGGATTTTATATGAAGACAAACTAGTTGTTTTATCTTTCCGAGATCAGTAAGTTTAAAGTTTTGATTTGCCACAGGGATGTGAATAAAAACGCACGCAAAAGCTATCATAATTTTGTGTTTTTTTTAGTTTAGAGCTTTAAAATTTTGTTAGGTTATAGAAAGGTATATAAAAATTAATTTAAGCTAAAAAAATTAAATTTTATTTTTTGACCGATTTTTGTCAATCGAAACGTACTGTGTTGTTTTTGTCCAATAAGTAGCAGTAATGTGCCATCAAGATGTTTTTGAAATTGTGAAAAAAGTGGAAATGGCGCCGCAGCGGGCGAAGGCGTTTTGTGTGCTCTAGTTTACGAAAAGTCTGTCAGTAATCACAGTTCAGCGTGAATTTCGGAGAAAGTACCATGGAAATGCACCGACATCTAAGAGTATAAGAAGATGGTATAAACTTTTCCAGAAAACTGGATGCCTGTGTAAAGGTAAAAGTCCAGGGTGACCAAGTAAAAAATAACTTTTATTTAATTTGACTAAAAAAGCTTTGCTTTTTTAAAAATTTTATTAAGTTACCTTACTTGACTGATTAGAATGTTTAATATCTTTCATCAAATATTTTTTCGAGCCTGCTTTTTTCCTCGTATTTTGATTCCTCTTATTCAAATGCGTATGGAATTTGTTGCTGCTCTTCAAAATGATGAATTTAGAATAAAATATGATTTTCCTTTGTAATGTGCTATAGGGCTGTAAATTATTGTGCTACTGTTTATGACAAACAATTAAAATATTATTCTTAAAATATTTCTAAGCAAATGGATATACTACGAGGAAAGCGACAGTTAACAATATATACTTGATTTTTTCAAATTTATGAACTGAAAATTAGCTGACTTTTGAAAGAATTAATAAATAAAAATAAATTTTATGAATAAAATGAAATATTAAAGTTTGAGTAACACCATATATTCAATATGTGTGAACTGCTATATATATATATATATATATATATATATATATATATAATCCGAAAAGAATCATTGGTCTAAAAAAGAGGAACTATTATGGTTTCTAAAGCTATCGCTGATTTAGGACAGTGAAATAGGGTTAAGCATAGCTTAATGAATCCAACCTTCCCCTTCAGCAGAAATTTTCGACATTATAGAAACATATGGAACCCTATTGAAAATTATGCCTAATTTTAAAATTTGTCTCATCCCAGGTGTGGATAGATAAATATCCACACCTGGGATGAAAAAAAAACAATAAATGAATGTATGAATATTGAAAATAGGTTTGCTACAAGACACATAACTACTAAAAGAAAACTTCAAAATAAGTAACAAGAAAAACAACAAAAATATCTTGCTATTATTTGTGTACTAACCAATAAACGTTTTAAGACGATGTGTCCAACACTCGGATCTCGTGCGTCAAATGGTGTGTTGATGCAAAGAAATAAATACAGAGGGGTTATCTAGATAGATTTTTTTTTGTAATTTAACTAAGCGTAAGGTAGATGCAAAATTAAGGCTAATATGACTTTGAAATATATTTAAAAAGGAATTTAACTTGACAAATATATTCAAGGCAATCTTGACAGTTTTTTTCACAGTTATCAGGTTTTAGCATTGTTAAAAACTAAATCATCGTTTATTTTTATATAAAATTTAGAATAATACTTCTAAATGTTGATGTTTGTGGGCTGCTACACCAGAATGGCATTTTTATAATGTTAAATTGAAAAGAGTCAAAATAAGACGTATTAGCGAATTATTCTCAACGTTTAATTGTGAGTATTAAAAGTTTACTGACTCATTATTGTAATTGGCTTTAATTAATTTCAAATATTGTGGATAATAATTTAAACTATAAAAATAATCTACTAGAATTACCAAAAATAATTAATTCGATATATATACCCAAAAGTTAAATTTGGGAGCCATGGCAGCAATTTTAGAATACATAAAAAAGCAGGAAGAGCTGTAATTTATCATATAAGAAACGTTTGAAAACTGCTACAAGAATGTATTATTAGGAACATTTTTATCGAATAGTTTAGATTCGGAATGTTTACATATATCCAATACATGTCTAGAAAATATTGTATTTATGAATTCAAAGTTAATCTCTCACACACAAGTTTTCATTGAGAAAATTAATTTATTGGTGTTTGCCAAAAAGTATGGAGCCCTAAAAATGACAGATGGTAGTTTTTTAATTAACTGTTGCAAAAGAAAATATGTACAGCATTAAATGTTAGTTATATAAGACGTTAAATTCTCTCTAAAAGTTCTTTATTTTCTATGTTGTACCATATCGAATTCTGTATTTTTAGAATGTTAAAAACAAACCACATTCCTATTTTTATTTTGTCTTTAGCATTATTGGAGATAAAAATATTTCTCAGAAAAACTGCATCATTCGTGGGAACTAAAATAATCTTTTTCTTCAGTTGATTCTATAACTACTCATACATTTAAAAAAATATTTCCTTTTATATTTGCTCAGAGTTATTCAAGAAAATTTAAAATACAGGTCTATGTTTTGCAAGCAATAGCTATTTCCTTTACACTTAGGTTTCATTGCCAACAGCAGTGAAGTGGGCGTGTGAAAAAGCATGACGTAAGAAATCAATTTCCCTGTCTCCCTCTTTTTTGATACGAAGGGAAGGTTTTCACGATTTAAAGGTTCGTTTCACTTTATTTACACACACGACAGAAGAGTTCCTTTCGTCGCTCTGCTCTTTCTTGATTTAAAAATGTTGGAATCCCTTGCCCATGCGCGGTGGTATTTGAAATGGTTAAATTATCTTTATAAAAGGTGACTAGGTTAAAAGCAGAAAACATTGAATAAACAAATGCAGTTTAAGAAAGCATAATCAGACATCGTCAGATTTCTTTGTCAAAAATGCCATTTTGTAGGACCTTATAAGGTAATCAATTGACAAGTAAGCGTTCATAAGTTTTCTACTACAATCACGGGTTCTTGAGAAAAAATTATGTTGTATAGCATCATGATCTCAACCTTTCAACTTAAACAAAATAATTTTGATTCTTTGTTTAAATATTTCACGATAAAATAATCGAGTCAGAAAATCTCAACGTATTTCGAATTTTAACATTCTAATTGCAAAATTAGAATTCCAAAAGATGAAATAGAAGTTCGTATAATACATTTAACTTTAAAAAATAATGTATTCTCCAGTTTATAAAACGAAAGTTGAAGAGTATTATTAACACGCTTTTATACGATTCACCTGTATGTAATGGAATCTTTGACATCGATTTTTACCCATTTTAAAAGGTCAGATTAATTCGGAATTTTGCACACTTATGATGGACCGATGACAATACAATAATTTCACAATTTTGTTCCATTGTCCTGATCAGGATCATCAAGAATAACGATTTCCAAGTTTGGCGACTCATTCCATGTTCCATCCCAAGATTTGGCGACTGTTCCTTACATTTTAGTTCGATTAACCATAAAAGCGTATTTTTTAGTTTTCTTATAAAACTAGCATAATTTATTTTTAAAACATATTCCTTGTTTCATTTTTCCATCATTTTCACCATATCCTATACAATTCATAAGAATTGAATTATAAAAAGATAATAACTAGCTTGGAAGTCATTACCACATACACACACTGAGACATTTCGTATGATAATATTTTTATTTAAGTTGAAATTTTTAAGAAATACTTGATGAAAATTTAAAAAAAACAACTCATTTAGTATATTTAGATTTTTATTTCTATTTAATTTGAATCATTATATTCCTGCTTACATTATGTTTTATAATTAAGTATTATTACTTATATAATTTATACATGATTAATTTAGTAGATGGGATTATATCTTTTCATAGATATGAGCATGTCAAACACAGTTTAATATCTAACACTAAATCAGATGCTTAACGCTAGTTTGAAATATTTCTACTTTGCAAAGTTGCGAGTACTGATTAGTTAGATGTTTTCTTCCATAATTGAATTTAGAGTATTTTTTATGCCTTATTAAAAATGCCTAGTCTTATAATGATAGGATTTAAAAATGAACAGACTAGGCAACTCAAAAGTAAGTTTAATTCTTTGTTTTCACTTTCACCAATCTATAAACATTAAACATTCCGAAGTGTCCAAATCTTTTTTATTTTGCAAGCGATAAATTTCATAAACACAATGAAATCTACTTATATCAGTTTTATTTGAAGCCGCCTACGCAGCATAGCGATCAGCGAAGCGATATGTAATCCCTTACACGTTAAATTTCATGTTGTGTAATACTTGATTTTTAAAAAATTCTTTATTTTTTTTAGTAATGGTATACATCGGGGTTCGATTTTAATGTTTTCAAATGTTAAGATATTTTAAAGATGCAAAAAAGTGATAATTAATAAAAGAGTGAAACTGTGTATTTGTATGAAAATCGCACTCAGAAACAACACGACGGCTATTAATGACAGACTTCGTAATTTTGAACTAAGTAACAAAGACAATATCTGGCTTGGCATTCTATTTTCCGACCTTCAAAACCATGTCAAGGGAAGGACTTTTAGCTTCAACAGATTTAACAAACCACCACAGACTTACTGCACATTAAATATTCATTGACTCCACGATTCAAACTCGAAATAATGCGGTACACGACAGTGCGACCATTGCCACTTAGCTTAGGTGGCCATCCACAGCCTTTAAAGGATGGCTACTTCATGGTTCTTTACTACATCAGAAGTGAATATAACTAAATTAGCTGTTAATATATATTTTATATAACTAGTAATGACATAAGTTATGATACAAACATAAGGAAGATAAATAAAAAAAAACTTCATAATCAAATTTAAAATTTAACCTTAAATATTATTTGTCTTTAAATTTTATATATTACTCCTTTTATTCAAATGATCCACTTTCGGCTTTACATCTGCTTGACCAAACATTTACCTAGGCATGCATGACCACCAAGGCGACTTCCACCATTTCTTTCCTTGATAAACGTTTATGAGTGTTCTAACAAGAATACTGAATATCTAATAAGCCTTCAATACTGACAACATTTCATAGTCGAGTTTATTTAAATGCGTACTGCTGGAAGGCCAATCTTCGTGTTCTATTAAGTTCGGCGAATTCCCTTTCAAACACTACTAGGTCGTCTTCGTCTTTTGAGCAAGAGCAGAGTCCGATTGAAAAGTCCAACTGTGAGTCATTGGTGGTAACATGACTGAAAACCTTGCTTTCCTCCTTGGATCCTCTTAAGTGTATTTCTTCATCTAATAACATAATCGTTGAAATCCAAAAGCAACTTAAAAGCTTAAAAGGTTAAAACATCTCAATAGAATTTGCATTCTTGGAAATGAGCGGGCCGATTGACTTGCAAAGGCTGCAGCCAAGCGTAAAATTGACATTGCCTTTAATATTCCTAAATAATTATACAAGAAGATTATGAAAGAAAAAAGGAGATATTGGAACCAAGAATATCTCATTCCAAATAAAGGGAGCATAACAAATAATTTTTTTCCACCATTAATAAGAGACAGTCCTGCGATAATTTTTATGATACTTACAAAATAACCCAGTTTTTCTAACCGGTCATGGCAACTTTAAAAGCTATTTGAACAAATTTAATTTATTTCCGTCATCTTCTTGTGAGTGTGTTGTTAGTGTGAGGATGAAAATGTAGAACATGTGCTCCTTCTGTGTTCCAAGTTTGAAAGAGAAAAAACGTCCTAAGACTGGCTTTCAAGGGACTTAATATAAATTGGCCTCCGAATCTTCAGCAATTTCTTTCCACCAGAAGTTCTTTTTAAACGTTCGGTGAATTTGTTGTTAATATTTGCAATTTTTTATCACCTCAAAGGATTTGTTTTCTTCATTCCTTTGTAATGTGTGACTAATACTTACTTCTGTGAGACCCGTGGGATACTTTGTGGTGCTCAGGGATTTTATAATTGTTTTAAAATAAAACCCTTGCTTTGACTTAAATGTTGTCCAGAAGTCTTTTTTCTTGGTGTTGTATCAAAAATTGATCTTGGCTGTTATAGTACATAGATATTGATTGTTTAAAATCCCACCTTATAAGGCAACTTGAGAGGTATTGATGACGGACTTTGGAATACTGTTCGAGCGATAATGTCGATACCTGAGTTGACACACTCAGGTAACCCCTTCAACAATGTAAGTTACATCAACCTTTCTACTTAGCGGATCTCAGCGACACAAGTATCCCTACTCATGACTTGATAGAAATAACGCTAGGTCATAAGTTTATGACTTTGAACACTTCATAATGTATTGAGAATTATTTAAACTACAATTAATAAATAAAAGAACCTAATACTGAGGATATCAAATAGAAGTTTGAAGAAATATTTACATATTACTTACACTTTCTAAGTACATAAAAAACATGCATTATTCAGTGTATATTTCTGAATGATGAAACAAAATTTCCTATTAGCTTAAGCCAGTGAAAAAGAGGTATCAATTATCCTATATAAAGTAAGAGGATTGAATGTGATTCATTAAATTTTTGTAAAGAGCCTCCACTGAACAATATTCATAATAAGTTGGATGAATAGTGTTTTAACTGCGTAATTCAGTGCCTCTCAAAGTTTCAATATTCGCGACCTAATATTCGATCTTAATTTTCATCGCGCCTCCCTCCATACATTAACAATGTATAGAGGGGCCGGGGGTAGCTTAGTGGTTAGAGCATAGGTTCTCAACGTGGGCGATAACGCCCCCTTGTGGGCGTTTGAGGTTTTCAGGAGGGCAGTAAGGACCCAGAGAAAATTAGGGGGCGTTGAGATGGCATGGGCAGATTAAGCAAAAAAGACTAAAAAAACCGCTGATTATGTACTAACAAAAGTAAACTTTAATACTGTTTACTTATGTTGATTGCATGTATTTAAATCATTTCTATATCACATGTACGAAAATTCCCATATTTCGGTAGTTCGGGAAGTCGATGAAAAACTCTAACAATACCTAACATTACATTCAGACATTACAGAGATAACAATACATAACAATACAGTGATAACATTACATTCAGACTTACATTAAATTGAATGATATAGTGTATTCTAATTTCTGTAGTGCATGTGTTGTCTTTGTCTGTGAGCAGTAGGAAACATGTCTCGCCATTGCATTTCATTACGTATATTTTCCAAGAAACATAATTAAATATGTTAACCAGGAATTAAAGTGTGATTCTTTAAAGACTGAAACTGACAATTTATATGTATTTTGAAAGCAATAGTTTATTATGAATTACTTCGTATCATTAAATCCTCTGTCTGTCTTTATAACAGGTAAGATAAAACTTTTGTTCCACTCTTTTAAATGAAGAAGAAATTCAGTAGCGTTTCAATTCGAACAATATCCTACCTATGAATAAATATATAATATTACACATTTAAATATATTTTTGGCAACAGATATTTCAGATTCTCAATTAAAAAATCCGGTCTTTTGAAAAAAAAAATGAAATTAAAAAATATATTCTTTTTGTAATAGGATATTTTTTAAAACTTAACTCTTGTTTTCACCATGCATTATATACACTCTTAATTTCTCTAGAGTGGGAGGGGTGGTATCAGAAATATTCACTAGAAAAGGGGGCGGTATCGAAATATTTACTAGAAAAGGGGGCACCAGTTCAAAAAAGGTTGGGAACCTATGGGTTAGAGCATTAGACTCCAGACCGGAAGACCTGGGTTCGATGCCACCGAATACCCGCCGAGTACACACGGAGTACGTGCTCGTTAAATAAGTGGGTCCGAATGGTGTTGCCATATATCGTGTTTTACCAAGCAAAATCGTACTGTCATTTTCATGGGGGCTCAAAGCTTAGGCTAACGACGGGCGTAAAATTCTAGCCCTTAGCCGCGATGAACTTCGTGGACCTTGATCTGATGTTACTGTCGATCAGATGGCATAAGCAACACGCAACACACACACACACACACACACACACACACACACACACACACACACACACACACACCACACACACACACACACACACACACACACACACACACACAATGTATTGAAATCGATAATACTATAACTTAGACCCTAAAGCTACAATAGAACTTTAACATCTCCAGTGCCACCGACGCATATAAATGTCTCATTAAGCCAAAGCTTTAATTGCCCCTGACGTATATATACGTCTTTCCGAAGTGCGATCTTTTCTCTGCACTGCTATTTGTAAAATTATTCCGAAAGCAATAAAAGAATGTTGGAATGCAAGAAAAGGACATTGACAGTGTTTGCGAAAGATTTACTTATTTATTCCTTTCTTCCCCCTCCCAATGCATCACATCCGCACGCTTATGTCGAAGACAGTGGCAATGGGGAGCGAATCGTGTAACTTTTAATCGTCAGTTAAGGGATTAATTATAAGCGGTACAAATTATCAAGATAAATGTTAATTTTTGTACATAATTTTATATATGAGAAGCCCATGGAATCACTGTAATTATTAAACTTGCTCTTAACTTATTATGGTAAATTTAATTGTAAAATACATTGTGCAGTACTGATACATTTAAAAGGGTATCACATCAGTGTAAAGGCGTGTTTTATTTTTTATTACGTTAGTATGTATTTTGTTTGTTTACTTTCAGCAAATTAATCATTTTCTTAAATAATCTTGTTTTTTGGAACTTTCAATATGCTTGCACCTCCCTTTAATAGTTATCACGTCTCCTAGGGGGGCTCACCCCACAGTTTGTGAAACGCTGGCATAATTATAATACTAGTTTTGGTTTTTAAATTTTCAAACTTTTAAAATTATCTTGCAATGTCCTATTCCATCTTACTAGAGCCGTGTAGGGGAGCGATGAACGTTAAATCTGTCGAGAGCTCAAACGTCCTCCCGTTGGAGTGGTGTGGTAGTTAGGAGAGGGGGGGTGCCAGCTCAGGTGTCGTCCGCGTCACTTGACCATGGTTCAAAATTACGCGGGCCGTCGCCAAAAGCCCTCGTGTTGCTAATCAGTGCAACGTTAATATTCTCTCATTCACTCATCCATCTTACTAGAAAAAGGTAATAGAAAAGTCGGATAACACGAGATATGGCAAAAAGGAAAGCTCTTATTTTGGTGGTAGGTTTATATTTCCATTTTATATGGAGAAGAAATTGCAGTTGTCAGAGGCAATGCTCCCTTACCTAGCTTTAAAGCACACTCATAATTTTTTAGATCTTACGGCGTTTTTACTTTCCGTTAAAGTAAGGTAATAATTTTATCTTATAATTTTTTAAATGATGATATTCTTAACTTATTTTTGAGAATACTATTCCTCTTGAACATTACTCTAAGACTAAAAAAGTTGAAGTTTTTTTTCCATTATCAATTTCTATCATTAATAGTTTCCCAGAAAATTAAATACAGACATTTTTTTTTATTTTTAAAACTAAATTTAAGTAATGTCTTGAAAATGTATCGTCTTGGCGAACAGTTTTTCTAATGAAAGTTCCAATTTCAATTTCTTTCCGTCAGTTAAAATTAGTGCGTTAATCTTCAACTTTCTCGTTGCAGTCTTAGTGGATAATTGGCAATTTTGTATTGTCAATTTTAGTTACGGTGAGATTTAAGTAACTGACAAACTGTATTGAAAAAAAAAGTAATTGGCACATGATTTCTTTCCTACGTCTGTGGAATGCAATTGTTTTCCCAATTTCACGTTGCCCAAAGATAATTGCTTCTAAGAGAAAACGGAAATGAAAAAAAAAATCTACAGCTTTTCATTCAATTTTTTTATTACATTTTTGTATTTTAGAGATATATTATAGAAATATAAGTGTTTAAAATTGCAATAATATTAATCCTTGTATTAGAACTTTACTTCTGTCTTAAGATATAGTTTTTGTTATTTATAATATGTATATACACGTAAACAAGATATTATTTTGGGGAGATCTTGACCCGGGATAAGAGACCCGTACTCGATACTAACGTCAGTGGTCACGCGAGGTGACGTGGCCACAGTAGCCTAATGGTCAAGGAGGGTATGTCGTGAGTTCGAGCCCGGTACCAGTAAGGACCCGCCGCGTAGGGAAGTGATGCAGGTTAAATCTATCCAGAGCTCAAATGTCCTCCCATTGGTATGGCGTGGTAATTAGGTGAAGGGTTTCCTGCTCTGTTGTCGTTCTCGTCACTTCACCTTGGTTCAAAATTGCAAGCCTGTTGTCAAAAACCCTCCTGTAACTGCATAGTGCGACGTTAATATCCACTCTTTCGGGCCAGGTGACGGAATCACCCTATTGTTTTTTTTTCTAATTATTTTTATTTTACGCGATAAAAATCATATATATATAATTCCGGTGAATAATTTAACTAAGAGAAAGTATACTCTTACCTACTTTTAGGAACTTAAAATTTTTTTTTGTTGATATTTTGAGAAAAAAATGTAATGAAACTAAACTCAAATGTTTCATATATGCATTACTTTATTCAAGGACACAAAAAATGGAAATTTTTCTCCAACATTGCAGGAATGATACTTGCAAGCAAAACTCTCGTATTTTGCTCACGTTAATTACAGCAAAATTGCCAATTGATGATTGACAAATAGCATGTTGAAGTTTTTCTTTTTGTGTCTTTTTGAAAGAACGAAGTGTGTCTTGTGCTGCACTTATGGTTTCATATTTTCCCTCTAAAGTGCTTGAGATTTGAAAGTTTGAAAATTTTCCTTTCAACTCAAATGTTTCATATTGATCTCTTTTCTGAAATTTATGTTCGCTATCTTGACTAATATCAATTATTTCATCAAGTTCTTCCATTGCTGGAACAGTTTCAACGTCATCTAATAGAAATTGCAGATGCCTATTTCTTTTTTTATATTCTGTTCCTTTACATTTATAAACTAGAATGAGTCATAGAACACATCTATCAAAACCACTAAGTCGCGCGGAAAACTCAGTCACCCCAAGTACCTTAAGATTGTAAAGAAAAAAAAAACATTTGCCATTCCCAAAACAGAGGGAGATATACGACAAACACATTTTAGTTCCCATGAAGACAGTCATATAGGAGGATATTGACAGGATCATTGGTAAGAAATAAACAGTTTTTCCAGATTTAACGATTTCGTAAGCCTGAGGTGACTCTGTACCCCGCGTAACCTTTCCCCGGTTATTATTTTTGAGATATCTGCAATCGAAATATTACAAAAATTAGGTTCAAGATCATGTGTTAATGTAAAAAGGCGAAAACCCTTAGTAATAGTAATATTACTAGTAATTTTTATTTACAATAAATTAAATTAAATGCATATTTATGATTCTTGATTATCAGTTTTTAAATATATTCCAATTTTGTTGTATTAAGTACAATTTAATTTCAAATAAGGATTGATATAATCATGTATAATTTAATCTAGTTGAAACAGTTACCAATTACTTAATTTTGTATGAAAAATGTAATTTTGTAATGAGGAAGATATATTTATTAAAACTTTTTTTAACTTATGTAAACCAAAATCATAAAATATTAAAATATTTTTTAAAAAAATAATAAGCTGAAATTTTAACTCTGAGAGAAAGATAAATATTGAAAAACGTTTTTCAGATGGGAATTTATGGATAAATAATACATAAGTAATTAAATGATATTGGAAGCTTTTTCACCGAGACAAAACCTTATTTTAAAACTACTAATATATTTATGCTACTAAAATATTTAGACTCATTAATTTTTAATTTTCATTCAGATTTTTCTTAAAAATAATTCAGATAAAAGTTTATCTAGGAATATTATCTTTAAAAAATCCATCGACTTTAAAAATAATTTTGTAAAAAAAAAAGGTTTTTTTCCTTCTTGCTTGTGATTAATAACTATTTAAATTGAGAGTAAAAAAATTTGCCATTTATAAAAAAGCACGACTGTACTACATTCCAGTTTCGTTATTATTATGCAACATTTATTAATTAATACGCATACGAACCTTCTTTTTTAATTGGATTATAATGGCCCAAATATTTTTTTGAGTCTCCTGGGCAACAGTTATAGAATGTTTAGGCACAGAGAATTCAAAAGTAATTTTTTTAATGTTTAGCATGCCGTGCATTTAATCCTACATTTTAATCCCTGACTCTTTTAATCTTTGACGTAATTTATCACATGCTAATATTTTCAATTTTTTACAAAACTTCTTTAATTCATATTTTTTGAAAGATTTTTTTCCCTTATGATTAAGCATGTTTGTAATTTGTTTTTTGCTTGAAAAAGAACTCTGCTGTATTATTTTTTTCAAAAATTGATTAGCTTTATTTTATGGCATTTCGACAACTTAAAAGATTGGATGGAACTTTATAGAAAAGTTTTTATATACTTTTTAATGTTTTTTTTTAAATAGATAGAGTATAGAAATATGAATTACGTATTTTTTCAATGTAGCAATTTTCTAATAAAGAAGAAGTTTAAAGACAAATATAAATATTTGGAAGATATGTGAAGTTAATACACACAAATTGCAAAAAAAAAATATTTAAATTTCGTGTTAATTATCCGTAATACACACTGTCTCAAAAACTAAACAAAAAACAGCTACTTAGCATAACTGGAGAAAAAGAAAGGTTATATCAGTAAAATTTGCATATGTACCTTGCAAAATTCGAAAGCACTAAAATAATTGCATAATCGCAAGGCTGTGTAGTACAATACATGTAAAAAGTTCATTTCAGCAGTTCCTGTTACCTTCGTTGTATTTCTTTCTTTCTCATTCTTCATTTCTTTGTTCCAAATTTTTGAAAAAAAGTCTTCGATAGTATTTGAATGAACACATCCAACAGTGTGCAATCTGAGGGATTCATTTTCAGGAACGATCATCTGAGATTACCCTACCTTGTAAATTCCATTTGTTCTATCTTCAATTCGATCACTTGAGAAATCACTATCAAAATGAGCATACAGTGTCATGAAGACCAGGTAGTGATTGTCTTAGGGTTGCAACCACTCGAGCGGACCATTATCTGTGTCTGCAAGCTAGGGATTAGCGGACGAGTTCAACTCACCAACTTTCTTTGAGCTTTGACACACAATCAGGAATAACGATATCCTGAAGAATTGTAAGTCAACAGTTGCGAGAAATTCTTCTGTATTCTTAACTATCACAAGTAGGGTGCCAGTGTCTCTACCTTCGGTTACAATAGTCCCCAGATCGCATCTAATGGGTTACACAGCAGTAGATCAATGTATAGCTTTTCGACGAACTACAATTCTGTATAAACGGTTTCCGACGTATACAGATGTGGAGATTTCCAAAAATTCTATCTGAAGCTCACAATATTACTGAAGTATTGAGCTATTACCATGGTGGTCTCATGGTTTGGGCATAAATATCAGTCAGAAGCCTAATTGATTTCCAGTATTTCGTGCCGATTCTGTAACAGCAGTTATTTCTCAGTATGCAATCTTCCACCTATATGTTTGTAAATATCTGTTAGTTATGGGTCCTTATTCCATGTTTATGGCCAGTATTTCACGAATACATAAAACTCGTGTCAACCAATTCGTAGAATGTAAAGCATTCATTCAAATGGAATAGAAAATACATTGACTCGATTCGAATTTAAGTTAGAGTGTCAGGAGCATGTCCAGGAAACGTCTTTCTGCTTTGTACAATTTTCCTAAAAACCTTAATGATTTTACACTATATGTTCCCAACCTTTTTTGAACTGGCGCCTCCTTTTCTAGACAATATTTCAATACCACCCCCTACCACCCTAGAGAAATAAAAGTGTGCCTAATACGTGGTAAAAACAAGAATTAAATTTTAAAAACATTCTATTATTAATAGAATATATTTTTTATTTTAATTTTTTTTCTAAAGCTCCAATTTTTAGTACTTGCGAATCTGAAATAGCTATAGCTACAGTTATATTTAAATGTGCAATATTATATGTTTTAGTCATAGATAGGGTATATTGTGTGTTGGAATTGAAACTCTGTGTGTGAATTTCTTCTTCATTTAAAAGAGTGGAATAAAACTTTTAGTTACCTGTTATAAAGACAGGAATGGGTTTTGATGATGCGAAGTAATTCATAATAACCTTTGCTTTCAAAATAAATATAAATTGACAGTTTGAGCCTTTACAGAATCACACGTTAATTTCTAGTTAACATATTTAGTTATGTTTTTCGGAAAATATACGTAATGAAATGCAGTGAACGAAACATTTTTCCTACTGCTCACAGAGTCAACACGTGCACTACAGAAATTAAAATGCACTATATCATTCAATTTGATGTAGGTCTGAATGTAATGTGATCTTTATAAGTACCATTACTTTTTTAAAAAACAAATTGTAGACTTTTGCAAAAATGTGCATCCTTACTAATAAATCTCATGATTGTTATTTAAATTACGTAAAATTCATATAAAAAATTTCAGAATATTTATTTTAAATTTCATTGTGACTATATACGCGGTACGATCGAAAAATTGGGGAACTGCAGCCTTTGCTGACGGCGAAAGAAAGTACCTAAATTTAAACCACTTGAAATTGAAAGGTTTTCTACACCTTTTCCCCGAACTTTTGAATATACTATGTATATATTAACAAATTATATAAACCGAAGTAATGGTTGTGTTAATTTTTTTGGAGATCGAAGTTTCTTTTGAAAAAAAAAAAAACAGCCTAAAAAATGTAATTTTTAAAACAGTTTTTAAATTATGTTAAATGAATGAAATTAATAATTTTAAACGCATATTTTTATTTTCTTCAAATATAATTTTAAAATTTTACACATTTAAGATGCGAGCAAAATACATACTTGTCAATTTGCATTTCCTAAACATACTTAATGTTGAAAAATATTTTAATTTATGAACATCATTGAACATACATCTAGTAATATTATATTGCAATAATGTATAATAATTAGTCGTACTTAATCAGAAACTTTTAATTAATAATTATTAGAATATAATGCTAAGTTTCTTAGAAACTTTTTATATGGTTTCACCGTGAAGTGCTCCTCACATTTTGGAGACTAGAAGTGTACGCAAAGGCTTATTTACCAATATTCAGCAATATTCAGCGGAAGAAGAAATTTTCTTACACTTTGGTGCTATCAGAAACGAATAAATATTATGACGCAAAACTAAACATAAACAGCTAGTAATAATTGAAAGGCTAGTATAATAAAATATTTTTTTGAGCTAAAAAAATAAAGGATTACGCCTTACACACTTGACGTTTCCTTTTTTTTAAAAAAAAACCAGCCTTTTTTAAACTTTTGCTTAATTACTGAGATTTGAAGATATTTTTTCGACAAAAGAAAAAAGCACACTTCTTACAAATTATTATTAGAATTCCCTTCCTTATTACATGCTTGAGTAAATTTAATCTAACGACAATTAAAAACTAATGAACATAAAAAAATGCACAGTTAATTTTTTTCTAAGTTGTCTTTAATTAAAATACTAAATACGAAATTTTTACAGGTATTTTTTTTTGTTGAAACTTGATCAATATTAATATATGAACCTTTTTATATATATATTGCTGGAAAAGAATGTTGAAAGTTTCATAATATTTTCCTTTTAATTACGCAAAACACACTCTACTATAATATTGAACATTAATATTAATTATCTAAACATTAATTAATTTAAGCTGTTTTACTAAATTTAAAAATACTCTTTTAATGTTTTAATTTATATTCTTTTATTTTACATAAAGCGTTCGAAATAAAAACCCAGAGAATTTAAAGCAAATAAATTATCATTTTTCTAAATTCTTGAAATAACGATTCAGATATCTTATACAACATTTAAAAATAAAATGCTATGATATAATGCATGTTATTATTTTTATTATTTGCTGTGCTACGTTTTAACTAAATTATACTTAAACCAAGCCAGTAATTTGTAATGAAAGTCTATCCATGAGTGTTTTTAACCGATTATATTTTTGACAGTATTATATTCTTTAACGTGAATTTTTTTTCAGAATTTTGAAACTTACCTAAGTGGAAAAGATGTTCTGTAGAATATAGATAAGAGGAAAATAAAATAATAAATTAATTTTTATGTTACTACTGTCACAAGGGTATTTAGGTATTGGAGCTTTATTATAAAAAAAAATCAATTAATTCCTTTTTATATACTGCTTATTTAATACTTCTCAACATTTCTGAAATGACAGGACACATCTTAAATACAGTGGGAATCGCTAAACACAAAACTGAATTGACTCAAATATTTTCTCATGTTAAAAGAATTTCGTGTTAAAGGATATTGCAAACAAAAAACATATATTCAACAAATTAAGCTTAGTAGAGTACATTTTATTGACATAGATATGTATATATGCATGTATTTAATAAAATCAATGAAACAAATCATTCATTAGAACATAAAAAATTTAACACAAAATTTTTAAGCTCTTTGAAAACAAAACATTTATGGAATTTTTGGGAAATAATTTGATTATTTTTTTGTTGCATTTTCTTTTTTAGCATCAAATTTTCCTCAAATTGCTCGATGTCGCCCATTTTGTTATTCATTTTACCATTGGAATGTGGGCCTAAATAATTGCGCATACTTTTCATGATTTTCCACATTTAGGATGACATGAGCTGCATTATTCATTTCCTTTTTGTCGTCGGAATCCGCATCAATGATACTTTTTGAGCTTTGAACAAACACTAAAATATCTTTATCTTACATAATTTGGGGTTTATAAACATTATCGTCATCTTATGCAACGAATTCTTCCGATGATAGAGTAGGACAGTCTAATAATACAGAAATATAATTTTTAAACCACCTCTCTTTGGAATATTGTTTCTCCCAGCAGCCTGAGAATGTTTTAGCCATAATATTTTCTTAACATTAAAAAAAAATAATGATAAAGCTTTTAAGTTATATAAACTAGTTTTTAAAGAAAAATTGACCTTGAAATCAGTTGAAATTAATTAATTATAAGAATTCAAAAAACTCGAAACATAATCAAGCAGAAATGATTTTAATAATATTAGAATTGGAAATAATAAACTTTTCACACTAAGAAAGCTAATTGTGCTCAAAAATATTTTTAATAAATTCATATTAAGAGTGAAAAAAGGTTTTAAAATGAAACCGAAACCAAAAGTATAGCTCAGAGAACTGCAAATATCTCTAAAACTAATTTGTTAACAAATCTGAAATTTGGTGGCAAACTTTTTAATGATATAAGCCACAAGAAAATGAAAAAAAAATCGGTAATAATGAAATTTGTAGGGATATTGTGTGTAGCCTTATAAGACCACTTTCATAAAACATCTTTTCTATATAGGTAAGTTCGAATTGATAATAATCTTTTTATTCCATATAACCGCCACTTTAATACTCATCTTAACAAATCTAAAAAAAATGAACTTTTACGTATGTGGGATTTAATTTCAATACAATAAATCTCTTCTGATAGTGAATAAGAAAATAGACAGTTGAACTATATGAAAAAAAATCTATGAAAATGATACATTTATCACTGAAGATTGGTCTATGAGATATATCAAAAAATTCGTTTGACATCTAAGAGTTCAAATACAGAGTGATATTATCCAATAAACGTAATAAAGAAAAGAATTCAATCTACTTTGAGAATAAAAGATCATAAAATTGATTTCAAAATATGATAGAAATCAGTTACTGAAACTTCTTTTGACAGAAATATGTGAAAATCAATAAAGAAACAAATCTGTGATAGGATTACTACAGTTTCGAATCCATTTCTAAGAACTGAATCGCTTTGCATTAACAAACCTAAAAATAATATGATAAACGGTTACTGGAGTTTTTTTTACGGATAACTATTCTCAGCATTTTAAATGGTAACTAGATATTAATACGATTTGTTTTTAAAAATAACTTAAATTTTGGTTTTCTTTTAATTGATTCAATTATATTTATCTGAAAGAAATTATCTGAATAATTAAGATTAGTTTTTAACAAATTAATTTAAGTGTTTATAAAT
Source organism: Trichonephila clavata (assembly GCA_019973975.1). Lineage (NCBI taxonomy): Eukaryota > Metazoa > Arthropoda > Arachnida > Araneae > Nephilidae > Trichonephila > Trichonephila clavata. The sequence goes on along the minus strand of BMAO01038801.1, from coordinate 19,888 downwards.
CTAATATTCAAATACTTTCGTCATTTCTGTAAAGTTGCTTATAGGTTATATTTCCCTTTATAAATGCTTATTGAAATGTTTGGAAATTGATATATTTCCAGTAATAAGAAAGAAAAAAATGTAAAGTTAATTGTAAGACATAGCAGAAAAAGTACATTAGTCATTGAATAAACAATAGCAAACTTTTAGATTTGGCCACCCATGGCCCAACTTGAATAATTTTGCGGCCCACGAGATTGATTTTAACTTAACAAAATACACTTATTCGTACAATATTTTTGTTTTTATTGTAGTTTTTTGTAACAAATAAGTACCAAAACTCTTTCCATTTCATCAAGTTGCTTATATTTCTATACTTACCGTAAAATCCGGCGTAAATCGCGAGCTAACAAATACAATACACACAACAAATAAGAACGAAATTTAAGGGTGCGCTTTATACACAGATTTATAAAAATGATAGCCTTAAAATTTTTAAAAAAAAGATGAGCATAAAAAATCAGACATATATAGATCGAAGTACCGTTTATTTAACAAAAATCATATTTCTTATGAACTGAAAGGGGTGTAGTTCCAGATGTCTACTATCTTTCAGTTCCTACGATTAATTCCCTCTCTCCCTTTATATGTGGTCCGTGTTAGTCTAGTGGTCAAAGTATCGGATCGTGGCCGGCATGTCATAAGTTCGAGCCCAGTATCACTAAAGACTTGCCGTGTAGGGAAGCAATGCACAATAAAATACTGTTTATTCATCCGTTCAAGTTCAAATACATTTTCTAAAACTTGTAATGGATGACACTTGATGTTATTACAGTTTTTCAAATATAAATTCATTAATTAAATTTTAAAAAAATGAATAAATAGAGTAGAACGAAAACTATAGTCGAACAGTATATATAGAAATGAAAATCGTTTGTTGTGTCCCTAGTGCAATGGATAGCCTGTTGGACTTCTAATCCAAAGGGCATGGGTTCGAATCCCACCTGAGATGGCCTAATTTCTGAGAATGTTATTATGTTTACTATACTATTTTGTTAGAATAATTAAATTTAATTAACGAATAAACTGTAACGAACAAGAAATAATCCAGCACCAAATACATATGCTCATCTAATATAGTGGTTAGTGACGCAGACTGCGGTATCGTGGGGCTTTGGTTTGAAACCTGAAGAAGGCAGGGATGTTTGTATTGTAATCCTTCATTACTTTAAATTCTTTCTTTGTGTTATGTGCTTCATGCTTACATCTGTAAGCCCCTGTGTGTTACTTTGTGGTTTATAAATTTCTAAATAAAAAAAAATATATAAAAAAAGTCATATAAGAATGGAAAATCACTTTCTATTTAGTTAATATAGTGATTCTGTCATAAATATATACATATTTATAATAATTGTAACTATTTAAAAAAAAAGAAACTGAAATGATTTTTTTCTTTGTTTACCTAAGTAGGAATTGACTTTTTTTACTTTTATATTACTTGTTTTTCGAAGGCTTGGAATAATACCTCGAAAAAATGTTTCAAAACATAAAAGAAACTATCATATACATATCAAGTGCCTCTATTGAAAAGTGGATGCGCGTCATACGGCGAATACACCTAAAAATTAAAAATTGCAGCACGAAAGCATATGTGCGCATTGTACGCCAGACTTTACGGTACTTAGAAGTAGGCAGAATTCATTACAGCTTTTAAAAAAATGTTCCAATTTGAGAGATCTGGGACAAAAAGTTGTGGGAGTAACTTACACCCGTGAATAGTTTTTGTCAAAAAGGAAATTAATCAAACATAAATCGCAATCTAACTTAAAGGGACACAGTACGATTCAATTGACAAAAATCGGTCAAGTAATCAAATCTGATATTTAGAGCCTAAATTATTATTTATATACCTTTTTATATAACCTCACAAATTTTGAAAGCTCTAAACTTAAAAAAACACAAAATTATGACAGCTTTTACGTTCGTTTTTATTCACATCCCTATGGCAAATCAAAACTTTAAACTTACTTATCTCAGAAAGATAAAATAACTAGTTTGTCTTCATTTAAAATGCTAAGGAATGTTTTCTATTGTGCCTAATGCTATTATTTTTTTTACCTATTGCTAATAGTACATGTAACAAAAGTTAATATGCATATTTCAATCAAAGCAATACTTGTTTTTTTAAAGTAGTTGAACTCAGAATTTTTACATTTTTAAGGAATTTTTCAATAAGCTTTCATAAAAAGAAGTATTGTACAAATACTAATCATGTTATCGCAAAACTCATACCAACTTTTGTTATGCATAGTTTGATGTACTTCTAAATCAAATTTCATGCGTGCATGTTAAATTTTGTAGGAGGAGTAGCATTTTAAAATCACTTCACAATTTTTAAGTTTTTCATTAAAAAAATTAAAGGGTTTGCTTTTTATGAAATTTTGAGTACAAAATCTATTTTGCATAGTATACACACATAGGAGACAACCAAAAAATTTTCAAAATCCTTAAATTTAAAATGTTTACTTAAATCGTACCATGTCCCCTTAACGGACAAAAGCCTGCAACTTCAATTACGATATGCAAACACACGCATTGAGATCGACTTGCAAAAAATAAGCAGCATAATTGAGGAACAAATATCTCTTTAATTAAATAAATTAAACATTTTTTAATTATAGCGTAATTGTTATTATATTATCTATGTTTGATAACATGAAAAATAATGAAAACAGTAATAGTTTTCATTCTGTTTTAAATTTTCACTCCGATAAAGGTTTGTTTTGGGTCCAAATATGATATAAGGAAATACATACTTTTATAAGCGGCACACGAGATTGTAATGTTTTTCCGAACTGGACCGCAAGGTTATTTGGGTGGCCTCCCCTGCAGGAATGTATACTGCATTTTTGCATACTGTATTTTATAACTTTTGATAGAATTACATCATATTGTATATTGTACTCTTTAAAATTTTAATTACAAATAAACAAAAATACTAACTTATGTTTTTTTTTATTTATAAAAAAAATTACTGGATTTTTTTTTTACGCTTTTTATTGCATGATTTCAAAGTATGCATGCAAAGTCGCACGTAAAAAACATCTAGACTACACGAGTAATGTTTTCTCAGCTTCTTCTAGAGTAGACAGATTTGGTTTTTAACAGTACGCATTCTATTTTCATACACCTTCGTGGCACTTATATACTGTTGATCTTGAAAATTGAGATTTCCTTTATGGATAGTCTGAAATTTACGCAGTACATGTATTACAGATTTAATTTCGATAACCCATGCTAGAACCCACTTTGAAGGAGAATGCAGTAAAAATAGACGTTGTTCCATCTATAGTATACATTCCATGAAACAAAAAAAATGTAATATTCTCTTTATGGAACATAAAAACCGTAAAGCGAGTATCTTTGTTTATTGTTAATTCATTTTCGAAAGTGAAGTCATATTTTGAAATCGAGCACATTAACGAAAATACTGCCATGCACCCAATCCACCTGTTATCATGGGCAGTGGTGCAACGAGGTGGGTGCGATCGACCCCGTCTTTCCGTTATTTTCTCCTGCATCCAGCGATGACAGATCTGCATCACGGTTTCTTGTTTCGTCCAACACGTTGACCGATTTCTGTGACGGATAATCAGCAATCCCTATTGGTTACTATTCTTCCTCGGTCGAATTTAGAAATTTGTTCAAAAGACACTTAAAGTCTTCCACGAGGCATAAATAAACAGCTTACGCAAAAAAAGCATGAAAAAACAACTGCCTTATTTCAAATCACCAATCAGTTCTCTCCTTTTATAGCGCTTGCGGGTGGCTCTACAGTTGTCCGTGATGTATGTTTGCTCTATAATGCTTATAATTTGAATACTTCATCGCCGCCAACGCATGGAGTAAATTTCACATGATTTGTATGTTTTTTTAGGGTGTTACATTTTTTGTGGCCAGCTGTGCAGTAAATAAACACATATCCAATTCATTTCTACAAACCTACTAAATTAAGAGTAAAATGTAAATTAAGTTTATCTTCACATTTTTTAAGTTTAAAACAAAAATCAGGATTCGAATTTTAAGTACTAGTTTCTATGTAATATTAGCTAAAGTTAGAAGACACATAGGTATTCTTTTGTATCAAATAACAGCAGACATATAAAGTAATGAAATGTAACGGTACATTCAAAAGCATTCAGGTTATTCTGTAACTGAATCGGTTGTGATATAGGTTTTAATTTGGTGCAGCGCATGCACATCAGAATGCTAAAATTAGTAGAAATATCCCAACAATGTATTCAACTTAATTGAATACTTAATCCGGATATTTTGGATTTTAAATTACATACTATGATTGCGCGTATGAAATATTAGATTTTTAAGTGAGTAGGGGAGACCGGGGCAAGATGACTAATGTCTTAGTTTTTCCGTATTTCACTAGGTAGCAGCATCAAATGAACACTACTGGCTCTCCTTTTGGCCTTTCGTTAAACTATAGTATACACTCGCTGAAATCGCCCTTTTTGTGTTAGTTGTGAAGCTTTGATAGTTTTTTGGTGCCATGATATAACTTTTATGCATGTGTAAATAAGCTCTGCTACAGATACAGGTAAGATATAACGTTTATCTTTAATATTTATGAGTAACTTGGTTTAAATACTACCTATTACCATGAATAAATGTCAATTAATTGCCTTCCATCATGGTAATGAGAGCGAATATTTTTAAACAGACAGTCTGGGGCAAGATGACGATCCGAAACACGGGGCAAGATGACGAGTTCGTCATCTTGCCCGGTGTGTTTCGGAATTTATTAAACTTACTATTGTTGTCTATTCTATTAAGTCCTGTGAACACTTGTTTGTCTGTGTGTATGTCCGAGTGACCTTGCGTTTCCATCTCTTTTGGGGCTAAGAAGGTGCATTGGATCGGGGACGTTGTGCTTGATACCAATAGCATAATCAGTAGAATTGAAATCTCCGTAGTTGTGTGTATAATTTGTATATTGGATAATTCGTTAACTGGATAATTTGTACGGATAATAATTAAAGTCGTTTTGTAGGTTTACTTCAAAGTATATTATTATTGAATTCAATACATTGATTATTGTATGGAGGGGACCAATGAAAATAATCATCAAAAATTGGGCCGCAAGTATAAAAAGTTTGGGAAGCACTGATTTAGTGTGTAATTGTTTTTATCAAAAATGCTTCTGCATTTTGAAATGCTTTGTCTTTTATACTGTACATTTATTAAAACTAAATCATACATTAAAAACTGTAAACGTTTAAATTTTTTTGACAAATTTTTTCACTGCCCCTTATTTTGCTAGTTGATTATCTCAGTTTACTTTAAGTGGGCATTTTAATTACTTCACAGAGAGGCTAAGTCTTGGAACTTATGTTTTTGGTAGAAAAGTCTTTTTAATAACGTGTATTTTTGTGCGCCAAGGGACTAAGAGCTCAAGATTTTTCTACTACATTATTAATTACGTGGCTTATGTACTTAATGAGCTTACTTTCAACTTCCATATTTTTGTTCAGAAGCGAAATTACTTTCTAGTATAATTTAAATATTTTTCATAATTTTTTAACTTCATGTAGTTTTTGATGCAAGGGATCTTTGGGATAATTTCAGTTATTTTTAAATTTCATTCTTATTTTTTGATGTTTGTGTTTTTATTTTATGTTGATTTTTTTGTTTAATATTGTATTTATATTTGCAATCATTTATTATTTTTTTTTGAAATATTTTTTCAGTATTTTTAGTTTTTATTTGGAAATAAAGCAGTAATTTTGAAAGTATGGAAAGAAAACGATTTTATGAGTATATAGAAAATGATAGTGAATTTATAGATTGTACACTATAATTAACCGATATTAAAAAAATTCTTTTGATTAGAAAAAAATGAATCATTTCTTACTACTATTCAATTTGCCTTATTTTGCCTTACTTTATTATTTAGGAAGATTGAACATATATTTCATTTAAAAACTTATTAGATAATTTAGGGGTTAATTGAGGTAGATAAAAATATGTAGTATTTGTGTATCGAAGTTGATTTCAAATTTGTTACAATTATTTTCCACTTATAATTGATAAGCTTTTTGTATGATTTAAATATTCATTTTGATATTTGACATAAGCTTTTACTTTAAACTATCTGTCTTTATGCCTTAATTTAACATTATGTTTACCTAGAAACCCTTTGAAACAAAAATATTTAATTATATTAACATAAAAAGTCTTGAAAATATTGCATTTCGAACTGAAGAAGTAATTTGAGTTCTACTGCATAACAATAAACTGAAAATATCTTTCAATTATAAAATATTAAGTTAGAATATTAAGCATTTTATTATTTAACAGTTGATGTATACAGGTGGTTATCAAAACAATGGAAACATCTGTGAATAAAAGTGGTATTTTTAATGCGCTTCATAAGCATCAATATATTGTAATAAATAGCAATTTTTTTATAAGGAATGCATATATTCTGGAAGTATGTGGTAGTATTATTGTGTGTGTGTGTGTGAAGTTCTTTAAGTTTTGGATCATTTTCAAAAACTTAAAATATCCAGTCTCGGATTTTCAAAGAGAGCAAATTGTAGGAACCCGTCTAACTGGAAGCAAGTGTGACCGAATCATCTCAACTTTTAGATGTTTCTAGACATACGGTGCACTCAGCGAGGAAAGACAAGCAAAACAGTGGACGGAAAGATTAGCTGTCTAGAACGCAAACAACTGCAGCCAAAGTGACCACAAAGCTCAATCATCATCTGAAGTATCCAGTATAAAAGATTACAGTAGGAAGGCACTTTCCTGAACAGAATAGTTACGGCAAAGCAGCAACCCCCAAGCCACTTGTCTCAAATGTTAATGACAAACGTCGTCTACAGTGGTGTCACTCTCAGAATACCTGGTTGAATGATAAGTGGAAGAGAGTAATATGGTCTAACGAATATCGTCTTCCACACTTTTCCCTAGAACAGAACGGGTGCAAGTTTGAACGACCCTTGTACAAGCGTATGATCGTGATCGTCTCTTCTTCTAACTATCGAGCATAGACGTAAGCTTGCCATTATTTGGGCAGTTACATGATATAATAGTTTTCTGCTGGACCAATCGTAACTTTGAAAGGAAGGATCACTGGGGTGAGGTATAGCGAAGTTTTAGCTAACCAGGTTTATACTGTGATCCAAGTTTTGTTTCCTGCAGGAGATAGAGTTTTACAGGATGGTAATGCACCTATTCATGCAGCGGGACTTGTCCAACCATAGTTTGGTAAATACGAGGAAGTTAAAGAACTATCTTGGCCCGTGCATCCATCCAATCTTAATATAATTGAACCATTATGGTCTATTTTAGAGCGTTCATTTCAGGATCGATATCCTCCACCGATATTTCTCGCAAAAAACTTTCACAATATCTCCATTAAGAATGGTATAATATTCCTCTAAACACTATTCAGCACTTGTAAAAATCGATTCTTAGGTGAGTTCAAGAGGTATTGTTTAACAAATGCGGTCCTATACACCTTACTAATAAGGGATTCACCATAAATCTATAAGGAGGTTTCATTATTTTAATAACCACCTGTATAATCGCAGTATACACATATTTGCGAATAAATGTGCATTGCTTTGTGAATAATAGTCTTGTATATATATCAATTAGTTATCCATATGAAGCTCTTATAAAACCGAGTTTCACTTTACTGCAAATGGTTTAGAATTAGATTTTGAATTTCAGAAACGAATAAAAATTTCTCGAATCAGTAATCAGAAAAATTAACAGTTATGAAAATAATACACTAAATGACTTTGGAAGTTATTTTAAAGTATTGGGAAGATAGATTTATTAGTTGAAATATTTTATTATATTCGCCCAGTCACTCATATTTTTTTCAATTTCTATTATTAGTTCACTTTCTTCTTATATATATATTTATTTATATATATATCAAGTTCAAATACATTTTGAGTACTTGTAGTAGATGACAGTTGATGTTAATATAGTTTTTTCAAATATTCATTAAATTTTATTTTTTAATTTTAAATTTATTCTGCATTATTTCTGGTGAAGTTAGATTTATCTGCTGGATCTGGATTTATCTGGAGGAAAGGAGATTTCAAATTAATTTTAAAGGAGATTTCTTTAGTTAATAATTATAACTAAATATTTGATAACTGAGCAATAAGACTTGAAAATTGTAAACTTTATTAAATTTACATATTCAACTTTAAGTTAATATAGGATTATAATTTTAGTACTACTCGGAAACTAAAATTTAATGGAATGTTTGTATTTTATAAGCATAATAATGTATCTCCAAGACTAAATTAACTACATACACAAGGTTTAGTTATTCTCTTTTGCCACTCTGGCATGCTGGAAAAGGAAATAATTAAAGTATTAATCTTAAAAAATCATTAGAATATACTAGAAATAATAATTTTGGATGTAACACAATGGTTGTAATAATTTATAAAGACGCAGACTGGATTTTAATGTATTTTTATGGATTTGGAATTATATTTGCATAGCTCATATTTTTACACTTTCACCTATGTTTATACAATTATATGCTTCAATTTAACCCGGCACCACTCGCGTGAAAAAAACGACATACAGTTCTCGCGCAGGGTGTTTCATACCCAAGGGTGTTTACATTGTGTTTTTACCGTAAAATTTGTGTACAAAGGATAAAAAGGAAGAAAAGTAGGAAATACAACATATTTGTTACATTTTTCACACGTAAATTTAGTTTTTCTTTTCTTTTTATAAGGGCATTCAGTGCAATATTTATACACTTCTTTAATCGCGTCGTGAGTGAGTGCGATGTTTTCATTGGATTTTAATTTTTTTAAAAATCTCCTTCTTTTTCAAACTAAATTTATAGGAGTATAAACTGATCTATTCTTTAAATTTAAAAATTTTGGAATTTCTTTTTTTATTTTCTCTTATTTTGTTCCAGCAATAGTATTTTTTCAAAAGTTCATTTGAAAGTAGATAAGTGTGTACTAGTTATCTTCTTTAAAATTACGTCCTTCTCAAATGCTTTTGTGTCACTACATATTAAACATTTATTTTCAACAGTGTCTCCCTTTTCTAAATCTGGATAGATTTCAGTGGAGGAATCATACTTGCTGTTGTACTCTTCATGTGATTTTTCCTCATCATAACCACAAAGAGAATTTCTTCATTTGAAAATACTGTTGTACTATATCATTAAAATACTGTATTTATTAAATTATTTAACTATCACCTTTTTTCATCATAACTGCAACAATACGCCATAGCATAAGGAAGATTTAAAACGTGTTCATGCATTCAGAACTGTAACGGTGATTCACGCGCAGGATATGACATACCCGAAAAGGTGATATCCAAAATATATAATTAGAATTCGCCTACAAGATAAGGCCCCTCAAAGGATATGACCTTAAAGTCAGCTACATGAGAAACTATCCATTTTCCAAGGTCTAGGAGCGTTAAAAAAAGTTAGATAGTGGGTATGACACACCCTGCGCGAGAAGTGTCGGGTTAATATTTGTTGGGGCACAACCCTCGAATTATATCCGACCTCAGACCACAACCCTCAACACCCAAAACTATAAATGTGCCTACCCGATACTAGTGCAGGTTCCAGAAATAGTACACTGCCACTTGCTCGAATCCACAAATAGAGAGAGACCACTTACCTGGGTAGTATAAAAATATCAATTAACATAAAATCCAGAGTTAAAGATACTAAAAACATTAAAAAAAATCTTTTACAAATTAAAAGCACATTTAAATAACTAACTACACTCATTAAAAACCTTAAAATCACTGACATTCAAAGTTATCTTTCTCCTCTTATATACAGGCAAAAACAGCCAGCGCCATTTATGAAACAGTCTGAAAAATCAAGGCAGCTGACGAATTCACAACAATATTACTTAACCATTTATTTATGTAACGTACTAAAGTAAACTTTTATCTTCACAGTAGTTTTTTAACTTTAGTAGCTGCATTACTTTCTTATACTAACACTCTATAATTACATAAATTTAAAAATTTCAAGATGCCAATTTCGTTTTTATTTCTAAAGAATTTTCAGAGAATTTGGGAACACATTACATTCAAAATTAAGGAATTTATCATTTTTAGATTCCCAAGAATTAATGCTTTGAATTTGATTCTTCAAAAGTTTACTAAGAAATAGCGGTTACTCTATGCTGGATGATTCTCTATCACATAGACGAACTGATTGGTTGTGTAGGGGGTAAATAGACAATTCAGAACACCATAGGAATGCAGGGTCGCTAATTCCACAGTTATATATATATATATATATATATATATATATATATATATATATATATATATATATATATATATATATATATATATATATTTATATATATATATTTATATATATAAATCTCGCGTCACAATGTTTGTCCTCAATGGACTCCTGAACCACTTAACCGATTATAATAAAATTTGCACACCATGTGCATTTCGATCCAACTTGAGAGATAGGATGGTTTTCATTTCAATTTATCACGCCATAATTTTTTTATAGCCGGAAATGTGAAGAATCCTGAAAAAACGTTGCCAGATTCCCGTAAGGGATGCTCATTCGGTTCTCTCGACGTTATTTCTGAATTTCGTCAAGGTCATTCACGTTGCGTTAGCTTTGTGTTTGGAAGATGGGAAAAGTTGAGGTAGTTTTGAGTCTCGCTGCGTAGAAAAAGGGGAATTCCCTCATATAACCCATCACAACCGATGTTTTTTTTTTTATTCTTAAAGATTGATTTATTGAAGAGCAGTAGAATATAAGAAAAAAAAATATCATAAAAATTATAAGGAAATATTTTTAAATATATTTTTATCACGTAGTATTATTTTCTTTTTGAATTTCATACTGTGAAATGAATCAATATCGTTGCGTTTAAATAAAAATTATTTTTTAAAACTTTTAATATCAGTGATTTAAAAAATAAAAAGCCAAAAACTTTTTTGAACAAACTTTAATAAAACACTCAAAATACTTAATAATTAATAATTTTTCCCGTGTGTCGAACATTTCAAAAAATCCTCACAAGACCCCCAAGGGGTGTTGCGGGGGCGGGGGGTTTAAGGGGCGTTATAAATTTTTATTTTTAAGTTATTAGACGTACAGTCTTGAAACTTAGTAAGCAGATTCTTCTCATAGGGTAGATATACGCTAAAAATGGGTTTCGTGAAAATTGCCCCCAAGTGGCGTTGAGGGGACTTAAGGGGCGTTATAGATAATTATTTCCATTTTTAAACTATTAGACGCACAGTCTTTATAGAGTAGAGATCAGCTATAAGAAGGTTTTGTGAAAACAGATCTCTAAGTGGCGTTGCAGGGGAATAAATGGCGTAAGAGATAAATATTTTCGTTTTTAAACTATTTGACCTACCTGCTTGAAAATTGGTAGGAATGTTTCTTTCATGGAGTAAATATCCGCTACAAAACGGGTTTGGAGAAAATTGACACCCAAGGGGTGTTGCGGGGGGTTAAGGGCAGATATAAATAATTATTTCTTCTTTTAAACTATTAGACTCATAGTCTTGAAATTTGGTTAGCAGATTCCTTTCATAGGATAGAAATACACTGCAAAATTTGTTTTGTGAAAATCGACCCCTAGGTGGTGTTGCGAGGGTTCAAAGGGCGTTATTGATAATTTTTTTGCATTTTTTAATAATTGGACGCACAGTCTTCAAATTTTGCTAAGCAGATTCCTTTCATAGAGTGCAATTCCCCTACAAAATGGGTTTTGTGAAAACAGACCCAGAAGTGGCGTTGCGGGGGCTCAAGTGGCGTTATAGACAATTATCCCCATTTTTAAACTGTTCGACGTACAGTCTTGAAATTTGATAAGCATATTCCTTTCGTAAAGTAGAGAACCGCTACAAAATGGGTTTCGCGAATATCAACTACTAAGTTTAATTTCGGGAGATTAAGAGGCGTAATCGATAAATATTTCCATTTTTAAACTACTTGATCATCCTGCTTGAAAATTGGTAGGTATGTTCCTTTCATGAAATGGAGTTCCTCTAACAAAGAGTAAAATGAAAATTGACCCCCAAAGATGTTTGCGCGGGGTCAAGAGGAGTTACAGAAAAAAATTCCTGTTTTTAATTGTTAGACCCATATACTTGAAATTTGTTAAGCATGTTTCTTTTGTTGAATAGGGATCCACTAAGAATAAATTTTAATCAAATCAAGTTCTGGGGGTTGCAGGGGTTACTGGGACGTATTGACAAAAAAATTACTTTTTTCGAGCTACAAGGACTATAATAATGAAATTTGGTTTGCGTTTTTCTTTTGTTGAATTGAAATCCGCTAAGAGCGGTAATTTTGGAAAACGGCTCTCAACGGGATTACGGGGATATTGATAGTAAAACTTTTGCTTTTTTCTGTTAGATTTAGACTTGAAATTTGGCTTGCATGTTCAATTTACGGAGTAGAGATCCACCGAAAATTGGTTTTGTGGGAATCCATTTGGTTTTTGAGTTACGAAAGAGCAAACATCATTCTATGCTTCAATTTTAGAGATTTTTAGAAAATACAAATTAGATGAGTTCTGCCCTTTTTTTTTATCAACAGGTGACAGTTACAGGTATAAGTATATTTTTCAATTCAATCGAATTCTTAATGCTAGGACTTAGATATCAATAATTTATACATATATATAAGCAGTAAAAATTTATAAAACATCATGAAATACCAAGCGAAGCGGGCGGGTAACAGCTAGTATATATATATATATATATATATATATATATATATATATATATACAAGGGGTGATCAAATGAAAAGGTACGAAACGACACGGTGGGTACAAATATAGACTTTATATTCAAAATATACACCATAGGCCTGAGCACAACGATCCCACTGATGAACAAGCCGCAGGATTCCTTGTTCCCAGAATTCTTGTGGCTGTGACGAGACCCAGTCCTTCACAGTGTCCTTGAGTACGTCGTCCGAGTTGAAGCGCTTTCCTTTCAGGTGTTTCTTCAGTGGACCAAACACATGGAAATCGCAGGGTGACATGTCCAGACTGTAGGACGGATGGTCCAACGTCTCCCATTGGAACTTGTCCAGTTCCATTTGTGTGACTGTGGAGACGTGTGTACGCGCGTTATCATGGAGCAGAACCACACCCTCCGTGAGCAGCCCCGGTCTTTTGTTCTGGATGGACCTGCGTAGGCGTCGGAGTGTCTCACAGTACACATCGGAGTTAATGCTTTTTCTGTGCTCGAGTAATTCTGTGCTCGCATCATTTGGACGCCGCTTTTTATAAGAGTCTTTGCTCTCTCCTCTGCATGCGGGCACCCGCGCATGATCCGATCCCAGTCCGAGTCTCCAATGGCATCCCGAGATGTCTCGCTACATTCTCCCTTGGCGGAATATGGAAATATTTAACTGTTTCATTTTTATGTCGTTTCGTACCTTTTCATTTGATCACCCCTTGTATAAGATATGCAGGAAGAAAGAACAGAAAAGAAGAACAAACTGCAACGCATTAATGGGAGAGAAAAGAGTTTATTGAAAGTTTGTACTACAATAGTTGCTCGAAATTACGACTAGAAGTCGTCTGATAGGCCTGGCAGCTACGTTGCCTGGAATATTTTACGCTCTGGAAGATTTTGGCGTATCACATACCTCTCAGGAACTATAGATACTCGAACGTTTCCATCAACTGATTGGGCAGACTTCTCGTACACCAAATTCTTTCTGTGGACTTAGAAGAAATTCATGCATTTTCGAACACCTGTTGTAGTATAACTTCTCAATGAAATATTTTCTGTTTCATTAATGTATTGATGTTTCTATTTTTTTTCTCTTCTTCTTTGCACCATAGCTCACAATTACGGCTTTTGCGACCCTGTATTCCTATGTGCTTCCGAGTTTTTTCTGTACCCCTTACACACCCTAGCAGTTGGTGATCGGGTAACGAATCACACTATACATTCGTAATATATTAATAAATAACATATCAATAATTGAATTAAAAGTTATCTTTTCTCTATAAAATAAAGATTTTGTTATAGTAATATTCGTTTTTCTATACATAAGTATACGGTATAATTAATTCATTTTACTACGTTTTTCTTATTTAGTTAATAAATACTTTGACAAAAATATTTAGAAAAGAGTACTTGATACTCTTCAGAACATGTTATTTTTAAATCATTCATTATTATGTGTTTTGTGTTAGTTTAATTTAATTTAGAAAGTTTAATAAAAATTATTTATTTTATAGACTGTGTTGCCTTTTTTACTTTTTTGATAATCATTTCATTTTGCACAGTTTGTTTTAAATCTGAGTTTTACATTTTATTTTTTTTAAAGAAGATAGTAAAATTTAAAATAACATATTCGTGTTTTTTACATAAAATACGCTGCTGATAAAAACAAAAAATTATAATTATAGTATTTTATTTTTATATGTATAGTACTATGGTTTCCATCGTGCCGTTTCATTTGAGTGTGTAAGTATATTGCTTTCTGGAGATTTGAAATATGTGTGTGTGACTTACATTTATTACAAAGTAAGTTTAGTAGGTTTACATGTATTAACATTCTACATGATATTTTACTATAATTTACCTTCCAAATTTTATATTTGTTCATTTATATCTGCAAATAAAAGAAAATATTAGTGAAGTGAACACTTAAGGTATCCGACTACTTTAAAATTGTTAATTATGACAAAAACTGACAATTTTTAAAAATTTTTTATTTTATGAGCCATCTTATTAGCTTTATAAAAATACCAAGTTTATCATTTTCCGTCTACTAGAACAAAAACTACAAGTGTTTTAGTAAAAACAGATGCCATTACTTTAAGCAAAATGTTATACTTTAAATAGGTTTTACTCGAAATGTGTTTTTTTGAAAATGTTCAAACGGGGGGAGGGGCAGCGATTCCTCAAAAAGTTTTGAAAATAATTAACTGAATTTTTTGTGTATGTTCTGTTTAATAGTAAAAGTGTTTTAACCTTCAGATTTATCAATCACTGTTTTATTACAAAATTTACAGTCCCTTATGAGAATATAATCACTGTTTGTTTAAGCAATTTCATATAATAACTGAAATAAAGTGATCTAGGTTTTGTAAAAAAGAAAATATCTCTTATCCTGAAGGTCATTTTAAAAATGAATAATATAGCAACACATTAGATTGAAAAAATTGAAAATTTGTTCATAAAATCTTGGTACAGAATGGACCGCGTTTATGCTACTTTTTCTCAATTTTTTACAGTTTTAATAATAATAATTTCTTTTTCTCTTCTTAATTTTAGCAAATTTTTTCTTAAAATGCACTAAACAGATCTAAAAATAACAACAACAAAAAAAATCCTCCATTTCCTTTTTTTTAAAACAAGTTGTCGCAACCAGTCGGATACCTTAAGATGAAACATTGTTTAAAAACTTCTGTTAAAAATATTCATACGAGTTTGTATATGTACGTGACTATCTGACTTGACTCATTATTATTTTAAATGTTTTTTGCCTGATTTTTTACTCAAAATTTGTGCCTGTTAATTTACCTTCTATGTAGACACTGAATATTTCATGTATGTTGTATTGCGCCATTCCTTTTCTGCATTTAAATTTTCAAAACACAACAAACGAAAAAATTATGTAGCATAATTTGAAAGAAAACATCAAAGAGAATAATGTATTTTTATTTTTGATTCCATCCCCTTTATGTAATGTTGCTTATGCAGAACATCATTTTGTAAAAAAGGTGTATTTTACATCTTTATTATATTTCTTTCTTCACAAAAGCTTCGCTTGTTTATTTTACTCTAGTAAGCAAATTTAAAAACACATGATAAATTATTCTGAAAAGAACATGACAGCGCAATTCAATTCCGATGAGTAAATATGAGTTTCTCTAATGCTACTTTGTAAGGAGTAGATATTTTCACTCTCCCTGTTGAAATTATTCGAACAAAACCACCTGCGCCTGATATTCACGAATGGTTTTACCGTTTCTTATTGTGTTTACAAAGGAAAGAATTTGTCGACAACTTGGAGATTATTTGCGTAATACTTGTGAAATATGTTCTTTAACAATGTGAATCCTTTTTATTTATTTATTTATCAGTTGCATAAATAGATATTTTAGCTATTTTTGAAGAGTATTTTTTTATATTTGTCGTAATTTTTAAATCATTACATGCGTTAATGTAACGTATTTTTTTACTATTTAGATATATGCGAATTAAATTAAGTGGTCAACTTTTTGTCCAAAATTTTTTTAAGAAAAAGCTCATTTTCTTATATTACATATAACAAAGTAAAACTCTTAATAGAATGTGAAAATGTAAAAATTTTATTTAATTTTAAGTTTTAATGCTTTCACACAACTTTTTATTTTATAATAGTTCAACACGAAAGTCTTTAGATACTTGCTTTTTATAAGTACACTCTGTATGCTATGAAAAATGTTTCATATATCTTAAAATAATTTCTCTTCTTAATTACGAAAAAAATTTCATGCTTGCACTTCTTTTCAATCAGTTTGGGGATATATGTGTGTGTGTGTGTACAGGATTGGAACACAATTGTGCACACAATTGGAAGTAATTACTTAGTCTTACATGGAGGAGGACAGAGATAATATCGAATTTTTTTGAATTATATCTCCACTTCCATTCCTTTTTAAGGATGAATATGTACATTTCTTTCCCATCCCCTGTTATTTATAAAACAATATCAAGAATCTAAATTCCTGTCTTTAATGAAAATTTCCCGCTTTCACCAGAAGGAATATCCTGCATAAGAAGTATTTCAGCATCATTGACAAACTGCGTCTCACGAAAACATTAGCACTAATAATTTCACAGTAAGAATTAAAAAATATGCACAAATCTAAGAAAGGAAGAAGAAAATATTACGGTCCGTACAGAATATGGGCAAAACCAACTATAGTTAGCTTTTGATAGACCGTAGTGCTACGGTCAAAGCAGTTAAGACGACTCGGTCCCCTTCGAACAATTTTTTCATTTGTGTATTTTAAAATTATATTTTAGCATTTCATGTAATGTTTCTATTTAAAAAAGATTCGAGATGAAATTTTTTGCATAATATTCACAAAATTTTAAAATTTAATTTTTTTAAAGAAAATTTGGAAATATTACTCTTTTGTAATTATTAATTTTTTTTATCAGAAATTGTTTTTAATATTCTTAAGAATGTTCTAAGCAACTTATGGATCGATTTACAATGGCTTAGTTGCTTTTGGAAAAAAAAATTAAAGTGTTGATATGCATGCTAAAATTCAACGAAAAAGGCCAATATCTCTCCTATATTTTAATTTTTTTTCGAAACAAAGTGTTACTTTTCTGCAAAATGGATCCCTAATTTTGTTACACTTTTTATGTATAACACGCATGAAAAAAATGGATATGATTGGTAAATAATTGTGTAAATAATTCACTAATGTATCGAAAAAACACAAACTGAAAGTTTACTTGAAAGTTTATAATTCTGGAAAAATAATTATAGCAAGCTTAAATAAACTTAAAATACCACTTTAAAACATTCGTTATGTATTTTTCTTTAAAGTAATTGCATTTTCGTATTTTTTTCAACCCATGTATTTTTATAAATGATAAATTTTTAGAGATAAATTTTTTTAACTGCACCAGAAAATTCAAGAAAAATGTTAAATTTTTTTTCTATCATGACAGAAATTTTAGTTTTATTCTTCACGTAAAAATGAAGTATTATATTTGTATGAAAAACATATGAGGAATAAGAACTGAAATTTGAAATTATTAATATAAAATACCTTAATTCAAAAATTTTACATTCATACATTTCACAAAGAAAAAAAATTACATATTGTAATTCCTCGGAAATATCCTGCTTTATATAATACAGCTTCTTTTTTTATAAATATTATTTCTCTTTTTAAAATATTTTTTTTCATCAAAAGCTTTTTTTTGTTTTTTTAAAGGGAGCGTGGTCGAATTGCCTAATTAACTAATTGAAATTTGTTTAACAAAGTTTTTGTCAACAAAGTTTTACCCAATTTCTAATTTTCTGACTTACAAAAGTGATATATCAATCGAAAGATAATAATGCAAAGAATAAACTTAAATAAAAAAACCACGATAGTTTTGTCGGATAGTTTGGGGTACCGAGTCTTCTCAAAGGATTAAACCGAGTAATAGTTGTGTAGAATGATTATTCACCTAAAAAATCCAAAATAGTTTTTATATACAGCACTACCTACTATAAAATGTTTCTTTTTTGTAATTGAGAGCCTAAATCGAATACGCCACATCTTTTTTTCAAAGCAATATCATTCAAGTAAAGTAGAGTAATAATCTACCACGACTGTACGTAAGGAACTTTTTTTCGTTTCTCTTTACTGCCTAATGTATTTATGGAAATTGAAGTATACTATATTCTCCAGTAAAAACGGAAAGAATCTATGTGTGATAAAAACTAGAAACATACTCAGTTATTATGTATTTCTGTGAATTTAATGGAAGTTTCTAATCTTGTGGATTATTTCAATACTGCTTTCGGTATTTTCTAAGACTCTCAGTGTCTACTTAGAGAATTTGGAAGGGAAAATGCAAAGAATGTGAGCTGAAGTAAAACTTGTTTTCCCGACGGTCAAATTCGATTTTCTAAAGGGAAGATGCTATTTGCGAAGAATAGAATGTGATTTGTAAAAAGGAGAATTTGTGAAATGCAAACTTGTAATTAAATTTGAAGTTCTGTGAACATATCTTCTGTAGCAAAGGCTATAACCAGATTTTGGCAGCACGTCTCTGGAAATGTTACTCACTCACTGCTAAAAGAATAGAGTAAGTTAATTCTCACAACAAGAAATACTCTGATTTGTTAAAATAGTATGAAAAGATTTAAAAAAAATATTTTTTGAATTTTTTTTGAATATATTATTTGTACTTATTAAATTGTTTCCGTGAGTTTTTAAATCAAGTATGGAAAACAGAATATTTAAAACATTTCTCATATTAAACATGTGTTGAATAAATATTAAATTAATAATAATATTTACAGCATTTGTCGTAATGGTTAGCCCAATGCACTTTATTAGGGTATATATAGTATTTTTAAAATATATATAAATATGACTTATAAATATGTTATCTTTTAGTGTTTTCAAAAAATTACTTATTTATTTTAAGCCGTATTTTACAATGCATTTTACAATATAATAAGGATAAAAATGTTATAATTTCGCCACGATAAAGTGCGCCATCCAGCAATTTTTCCTGAAGTGAAGAAATTTGTATAAATCCTTTTTCTAATTTCAGAAACTCAGTCCATTGATAGGCAAATTGAACTAGTTATTGATTTTTTGTGTTTTTTCATGTTTAATGAATTTCATTGTTAATCACATATGTGATGCTTAATTTTGAGTGAGGTTCAATCTTAATGTTTCGACTACGTTCAAATTCATGATTTTAAAAATGCGTATAAATGAATACTGTTTTTTGATATTTAATGTAGCTTGAATTAGAATAGCATATGATATCGTCTTAAAATATTACTGTAATAAAAAATTACTTCAATCAAATTTTGGGATAAAAATGAAATAAAACGACATGCTTTCAAAACATTCTCCGTTTCTGGAAATTGCTTCTATAATAATATTTTTTACTTATATATAGTTAAGACTTGTCTACGGAGCCTGAAATAGAATTTTGAAAAATTCGCATTAGTTTCAAAGTTTACGAACACACACACACAGCACTGATAAATGTTGAATACACTTCCTATGAACCGATAACATTCGAACTACACACATTAAATATTTTTAGTACTACAATAACAGTAGCAATTACTAGAAACATGTCTTCAGTGAAATCAATAGAAATTTC
>BMAO01038800.1:0-87557 GCA_019973975.1 Trichonephila clavata | reverse complement strand
AAGCTCTTTTTTTTGCAACATTGCAGTTTTTATTGTATACTTGTTGCCAAGTTAAATCAAGTTAAAAATCATGTACTTAAAGCTATTTGGGGGGGGGGGAGATATCCACTAAATTCATTTGTTATCTACAAATTCTTACTCGAGTAGAATACTAAAATCTAAATAAACCAAAGTCGAGAGCGTGAATAATAAAACGTCAATTTATTGAAAAATATGAGAGCAACAGGAAACATTCTCTCTCTCGCATCAAAATCCTTTTAACTTAAATTTATATATGATATCATATTTAATGAAAGTTTAAATTAACGTGAGAAAAAAAGTTTCTACGTTCACACAGTAGTACCCTTTTTTGAAGTAATAATTTTGATGATCAAATAAAAAATTTGCTCCATACATCCCTGATAACTGATAGCAGAAATTTATTCAATTACGTTTATTGTCTAGAAATTTTAAAGAGTCACTTTGAAAAAAAACCGATCAATTTTAGGCAGTGACCCATACAAGGGGGGGAGAGTCCGGACCCCCCCCCCAAAGCTCTTGAGTTTTTTTCGATTGATGATAATCCGATATATATATATATATAACGTAAAATTTAACTAAGTACTTGTAACTAACAATTTATTTTATTAATTAATGCTAATTATTAATCCAATAATTTATTTTTTACTCTTCTTCGTTAACAAAATCGATTAAATCAGAAGAATCAATTGGTGTTCTCTTGAGGTATGATACGAGTTGGGGGTCTTTCGACCATGTACTCCTCCCTTGAAAATTTTTTTTGTGCGCTACTGTTTTAGGTAATAGTGCCTAAAATTGGACAGTTACTGTCTAAGACAAAGTGAACATAAACATTTTTTGTTTTGTTTTAGAATTCACTGGATTAGGTTTTTTCTACCTTCTACTCTTGATGTGCATTATAGATTTTAAAAAAAAGTACACATATTGAAAAAAGCACTGCAAAAAAAAAAAAAAATTCAAAACGAACTTTATTTTCATAAAAAAATTCAAATTTAGAAATGATTTTACATGCAGTAAGCTTTAAGGTTTTTATAATTAACAACATTATATTGATATGTAATTGTTTTAAAAATAAATTTTAGTTCACAAATGAAAAAAAGAAACAAATTTTTACGAGAAATAAACAAATAGCACGGTCAATTTCCCTCCAGTTTCTTTGACTTCATAATTCGTATAACTGATTAAACCAGGAATTCACTAATTTCTCATCACATTAATGCGCACAAAAATATCTTTTGGACGAATAAAAGAAAAGCTTTGTGCTTTTTTTTTGCTATGCGGTATATGAATTTCAACGGCTTTAGTGCCACTCTCTCTCTCTGTAACGTTTTCTATATACATATATACACTTCAAGACACTCTGTTCATTTGTTATAAACAGTCTCACTACAATGTGCCTTCAAATACTTACTCAACACGCTTGATTAAAGACGAAACTTTCGATGACAGTGTCATTATCAAAAATTTGATAGATTATGAGAATGGACAAGAACAAGATTCTTTGAGAGCCGATAAAATACATGCAAGGATCCAGCTTTCCAACAAATTAGAAAAGCGTTTTCTTAAAATAAATACCAATTCCTAAAGGAGACTGAAATTCCACAACAAAAAAAGGCTTCCATAATGCATATCTGCTTATCGTCACGTTTACAAGAATCTGACCAACCGACAGTCGTCACAAAAATTGACACTTACTTTATGGTGCCAAAAAATAAATCAATTGAAAATATATCTTAAAGTGATGAAAACGATTTTGAACTAATTCATCACAGAAAAATTCATTCGTTGGATTCCGATGAGTAACAGTGAATATCTATGTGCATTTTGAAAACTTCTCCATGAATACAATGAGAAATTAAACGTTTTAAAATGTTTCCATGTGTTTATTTATATATTTATTTTGTTTGGAAGTACTTTCTCATAAATTTCGTAAAAGTATTAATTAAGTGCGACCTTTTGTTTATGCGGTCCCTTTCAGCCGTAGTATGTCGACAAAGTTGTTAGTTATATGTAAATATATATGAATTTTCGCTGAATTTTTTTGTGCCTTTTCTTTTTTGCAATCCTTATCTACCGCACAAAAACAGGTTTGACTGTATATTAAAAATATTTTACAATTAAAATTTTTATTAATTTGCTTAAACATGCATTTTATATAAAATTAATTTATAAATATTATCAAAATAATTATACTTTGAAACACGGTATGAAAATATGATAATATTTGAATAATCAATGAATTTCTATTATCTATAGAAAGAAACTATACAATATAATAAAAATATTTATATACAATTCAGTTTTTGATTAAAGTCATTATTCAAATTAAATTTGCTGTGATAGATACAAATATTGTGTGATTTACCACACTTATAGTATATTTCATCCATTTAACTATTTAACTGTGACTCACGAGTAATACTCGTCATGCGTAAAACATAATGACCATTGGCTATTTTAATTGTAATTTTTGAGAAAAACAAAACATATTCTCAAATTTTATGATGTTTAGAATATTACGAGGCCAGGCCGAAGCAAAACAAATAAATAAAAAATATGAAAAAATTAAGATGAACTCATGCGTCTGCATATGCACCGGCTGAAACAGTGTTTAAGTTTGCGTAACGAATTTATTTATATGTGATGATAATGTTTTTTAGATGGTAGTCTTAAAGGTGCAAAGGCAAAAGTCGGAAAGTTGATTTGTAATATGTTGTAATATTTATTTATGTTAACTAAATAAATAAGCGTTAGTAATAAAGTTTAAAATTTAGGTAAAACAAACTATATTTTTGATCCAATATTTTAACAGCGACACTTACTCTGTGATTGACGAGTACTTATCACTCGATTAAGTACTGTATAAAGTGATATTGCTTTAAGGGCAAAACACTGCTTTACTAACTTCATATCGAGTCATTAAATACACCGTAAGTAAGTAAGAAAGTATCAATTTCTAAATGAGTATCCATTTGATTATTTATTTATTTATCTTTAAGTTTTAAAAAAAGGTACACAAAATATTATTAAATAGTAGTAGAATTAATCCTAACGTTGATTACGAAGAAAATCAAATTATTATTTTTCTTACGCAGAAAGTAGAATTATATTTTTTCTTACTTTTGCGGGTTCGACCCTGGCCAAGTTGATGGATTTTAATGATGCAAAAAATCGATAGCTTCCAGATTGAAGTATTATGCGGCATGTGGAAGATCCTTGAGGAATTGTTTTGCTAATGTGCTCTCGGCAAAATCAAATTCCTAGTATGGTTTCGCATCGTGAGAGCTCAGGTGCCTCACTCTGGGGAGGAAACTGGGAGTCTCAAAATTACTTGCGGCGATTGGTATACCATATATATGGTGCCCTTCTAAAAAGAGATATCAATGCGGGGAATGTACTAGGTCTGCAATGATAAAAAAAAAAATTGCAGCCCCATTAGAAAATTTTTAAAAAAATTTCTTAATAGCACTATTTTTTAATGATAGGAACTTTTGGATATGTAAATATTGTTCATCTTATCCAAAAATTCCTTCAGAAAAATTCGTCTCTGTTTATTCAATAACCTCTTGACATATAATGACGTCTATCACGCCATTTTTGACTTTGACGTCTCGGAGACGTCAAAAACTATCTTCCGTGAATGCCGAAAATCGTACGTGGATTTATTTTTGCTCCGAATGCTCTGATTTTCCACTCACTTCTCAACGGTACTGGAAATCAGTATTTTCAGGGAAAGAAGTAGTATGCTCCACATTAGATTTTATTTGTATGCTAGGGGTGTGAAAAATTTATATCATTTATGAGGTCTGTTCTTATTTTTAGTTGCTTCATTTTGTGTAAATATGATTTTGTATTATTTTCTACCTATCTTACTTTTTCCAGCGTGACTACTCTCCTTTCTAAAAGTTGTATGAATATGCGATGTTAAAAATGAGCTGGCTTTCTTAATCTAATATAGGTGTTTTCCATTGCGTTCATGAAAAGGAGTAAATGTTAATAGATTTCATGGATCTTATCTGTTTGTAGATTTCCCACTTAGTAGCAGCCCCAAAGCTATTGGCGATGTACCTCGTAATTTTGAACGACAAAAAAAAAAGCGACAGGGAAAACATCTGAGTCAAAGTATTATTCTCTTAACTTAGACACCGTGTCAACAGTACATCGAGCTTATGTGTGTTTAATATACATCATCTCCCCACTTCTCACAGATATTTTGTGTAGAATTGGAATTCCAGTATACTTCTCGACTAAAATATCGTCAACATGAGATTCGGGTACATGGATTTATCTTGGAATACAAAATAATTTTAAATACAGGACCATTTCTAAGCTTTACAATTCATTTGCATGCACAACTTGTATAATCCTGAACTTTTCCTCTTAGCCTTTAGCATTCTATTTACCCCAAGCGTTAGCTTAATGTTATTAAGTCTTTCAAATGTCGAATTTAACATTTTATCTCGCTAAATAAAAATAAAACTTTTCTGTTTTTAGTATGTCTTGGACAAGTTTAACATTTTCCTCAATTCCTGGAGCTACGCAGGTTGCACAATTTAAATCTAGATTTTATTGTGTGATACTGAAAACTGAACCCATCAATATCACAGATTATAAAAGCAATTTATGGAAAGAAGTATTTCGAATCAATGCCTATAAATGTATTAAAATAAACTGTTTTTGATTGTTAATCGGGAAAAAATCATTGAAGAATGTAAAAAGATGAAATCAATACATGTGTGAAAAAATTAGGTAAAAATAAGTGATAAATTGGGCATAATTTTCTGAAAAAATATTTTATTAAGAAAAAGAGAGTGAAATAAATTGCAGTTTGAGAAAACTAAAAAACACACTTTTATAGTTAATCGAACTAAGTTGTAACTTAATCTTTTAGTCACCAAATCTGGAATTAGTCGCCAAGTCTGAAATTAGTCGCCAAGTCTGGAACTAATCACCAAGTCTGGAATTAGTCACAAATCTGGAATTAGTCACCATATGCGGATGGGATCTGAAAATGGGAAATCGTTAATCCTGATGATCCTGATCAAGACAATGGAACAAAATTATTAAGTTATTGTATTATAATTATAGAAGTGAACACAATTTCGAATTAATCTGACCTTTTAAAGTGGGTAAAAATTGAGTTTGAAAAATCCGTTACATATAAGTGAAGCTTATAAAAGGGCGTTAAAAAGAAGAAAAACAAAATCCGAAGAAATATTCTTATTGAAAATAAAGAACCATTCCTTCCCTTTTTACATTTATTTATCATCTATTTTAATTCACCGTCTGGTTTTAATTCATGATAAATTTGGGATGTGATATAAAACGCAGCACATTTTTAAATTTCAGTTACAAAAATCTTGCCCATTCAGGAGTAGAATAAATCAGTAAATTTTAAACTAAGAGAGTTTTGAAAGAAATTATACTATCTATTTTTTGATATAATTTCATTTGGAATAAGAAAGATTAATTTTAACTCCAGCACATGGTTTAGTTCCAATAATTGTGCTTTAGTTAAATTTATTTTCTTCATATTTGCATTACTATTTCGGTAAGCTCTCGTCAGTATAATCATTGGACTTATGAAAGCAAGATGTTTAAAATATTTTGTTTGCGTAGATTGTTAATTAGCCTATACTAAAATTCGGTGGAAGTAGATTTTTGTTGAATAATTTAACTTAATAAAAACAGCAAATTTAAAATGTATTAGTAATATTTCATGATAATTATATTCTGAATAACAAAGCAGTTTTTTTTTAAATATTCAGTTCTTAACACAATTTTTTTTAAAAAAATACAAATAATAATTTTTATTGCCTTTTTAATAGGTTTAAATAAAAGGCATCAAAAAGTAAAGTGAAGTAGAAAAGCAGTTTTATAAACACATTTTATGTTAAGTAATTAAGTGTTAATAAGTAATCCATCCAAATCTACTAAAAAATATATCTACATTTTTCAGAACGTTTTGCGTTAAGAGAATTCTTGTTTAAAGTAACTGCTACTTTTTAAAATTCAAAATACCATTTCAATATTTTTTTAAAGAAATTTTATTTGAATGCTCTTTTTTAAACTATAATTTATACTCCTCAAATACTAATTTATGAAGTTTACACGCACTGCACAACACAAATAAAGTACAGTACAAAATAAAGTTGAGAAAATTTTTTAATTTTCTAACAAACAAGCTGTCACGCGTACCTCTTGGGGAAATTCTATTAATTTAAATATTGTTCGATTGAAAACTTACTACCGAAGAAGAAGATACAATATATGTAAATCATGTCGTATATTTAAGCATTAACTTAGAGGTTCGAAGAGAGAGAGAGAGGTTAGGAGAGTTAGCCGATAGAAGTTTGAGATTAACCCAAAGTAATTGAAAGTTAGACGAGAGAAACTCGTTCTATTAATCAATTAATATATAAAATTGATAACTGACAGTTCAGTTAGTTATATATTGGAATTAGATTCAAATCGACTAGAAGTCGATTATTTGAGATTGGAGAAGATTATTTCCAAACGTAAGTGTATATTTATAATTAAATATTAAATATCTCATCTTCTCGCTTTGGATCCAATACTTAATATATGTGCATTTCCTTCCCTGGGTTTGTTAGATTTATAAAAAGATATATGTTTGCTTTGATTATGACTGGTGTTCATTCTAACCCCAAATCATTAAGAGATTTCAGGGGAAATCTCTTATAAAGCAAGCAAAAAAAAATTTAATATAAAAATTTTCATAAAAACTTTTAGAACTTATTTTCAAAAGTTTGCTTTTCAAAAATCCCTTGGAAATGTTTTCCTTTTAAATTTATTTCAATAATTATTTATCTCAGTTTCTTCGGTAAGTCAGCACTATATCCACTTAATGCCAGTATACATTAAAAAATATTTACCGAATTTAGAATTAAAAAACATCAGCCATTGTCCTTTCAGCTATCAATTTGTATCCTGCCTTTTATGTTTTAACAACACAGCATCTGTCTTTCATTTGAGTTTAAATTCTGCATGAAGGCATAATTCACTTATATACCCTCTTTTCTAAGTAATTATGGTATTAATTTACTTAAAATCCTCTATGTTTAATTTATTCCAAAGTGGGAACTGTAAGTTCTAACAAAAACGATCATTTGAATCGAAAACACGGAACTTTCTTTCAGTGGTTAACAAAAATTTACTTGCTTAAACGGAAACGAACAAAGCGTAGAACAAATCTAATTATCGGTATTTCTCGCCATCGGTGCAGCGGATTGAATCGAATCGTTCCCTTTTTTCATTTAGGAAAAGAAGGGGAAGGGAATGGGGGTCTTTTTCATACATTAGGTTAGAAAATATAAAACTGTTGGTTAATATCTAAAAAGCTAGGCGGATCTGATACCGTTCAACGAACATCCAATTACTTTTAAGTTCGGCGTTATTTCTTCTGCCATTTGGTTTCTATATCACGCTTCGAAAACGCCGGATATGACAACGTTCTAAACATATATATAAAAAAAAAGAAGTGAAACAGATCTTGTAAAAACAGACGACAGTTTATCACCTTTTGATTGGACGCCGCAAAAAGGTAAAATTATATTTATTTGAATGATGACACAAGGCCACGCACTGCATGTTCTTTTTTCTTTTCTTTTTTTCAATTTATTAGCGATATGTCCCTTACTGCATTTTCGATAGAAAGAAAAGCCCATTATTAACAACATATCGCATATGTTCGAATTCCACGTTTTCTGTTGCCAGAGTGAAATATAAAGAGCCCTTGACTAAATCGTTTGCTGTAACAGTCGGTAGTCATGGTGATGGTCCACTGACGAGGATGTTATGGCTTGCGTTCAGCGCAGCCTACCGGCAGGATTTCAATTTCAGGCTATTCTAAACGTTCTATTACATTAATTTTTTTCGCCTTCGCATCGTATGTTTTTCCTTCCCAATAGCATGTTGGAAAAATTGAGTTATTTACTTATAATTATGTACGCAAGTAGAGTTTTGAGGTTTTCTGCCTTGTGATAGGGCTAGAATTGAAAGGCACCGATGTTTAAAGTACGGGAGGTCTGTTATTTCCCTGCCGCCTTGTTCAATGGTCCATATACTAGGGGAAAAAATTGTAAAAGATAGCAGGTGTCTTTGAGACCGAATTAAAAAGAAGTAATAAAAAAAATCGTGTAAACATAAACTGACGAGTTTGTGTGTACTATTTTCGTTTCATTTTTTACTTTAAAAATTGAATTTATTTTTCTCTTTATGCTTATAAAAAACGACTGGGTGAATGGCAGAACGTTAACGGTTTAACAACTTTTAAAGAAATGAATCTAGACTAGAGGAATACATTGATCATTAACAAATAAACAGCAATATTTTAAAACGAGTTAATTTTTATTTATTTCTCAATTTTTACTTAGCTGACAACAAAAAATACTAATAAAGCACTTAACTCAGGTAACAAGTACGTTACCTATGTTACCCAAAATTTGCGAATTAGCTAAGCTGATTTGTCAAAGAGTAAAAAAATTGTTTTATTTATCACATAACCCCTAGTTAATCTACAGGTTTCCTAGGTAATATATCTGCACATTACGTATTAGACACTTGTAAAAGGAAAATCAGCTCTTTACTTGAACAACAGCAATGTTTTTTTTTCAATTCCTACTATTAGTTCTACCTCTCCCTATATATATGTATATATATATATATTTATATATCTTGTTAAATTTCCAATCGTTAATAAAATACTTTCTATTCATCCATTCAAGCTCAAATGCATTTTTTAAACTTGTGAATGACACTTGATGTTAATACAGTTTTTTTTCAAATATTAATTCATTAATAAAATTTAAAAAATGAATAGATAGTAATAAACAAAAATAACAGACCAACAGCATATATAGAAAGGAAAGGCGCTCTATGTGTCCCTGTAGCGCAATGGATAGCGCGTTGGACTTCTAATCCAAAAGTTGTGGATTCCTGGGATGGTCTAAGTTCTGAGAATGTGATTTCTTTTTTGCTATATTATTTTATTAGAATAATTAAATTTAGTTAATGAATAAATAGCAACAAACAGAAAAAAATTGTCCAACACCATTTATAGAAAGGAAAAGGGAAAATTGCATGGAAAATCGCTTTCTATTTTGTCACTTAATATTGTGATTCTGTCATATATATATATATATATATATATATAAATTACGAGGTCCGTCGTCAAAAGCCTTCGTGTAGCTGAACAGTGCGACGTTAATATTCAATCACTCACTCACGCTGTCATATGTATATACATATTTATATTAATTGTAAATGTTTAATAAAAAGTAACTAAAATAAAATTTTCTTTGTTGACCAAAGGAGGAATTGACTTTAAAATTTTTTTTTACATTACTTGTTTATACTTAAATGAATTTTTAAGCAACTCAATAATGCTTGCTATTTCTAACCGAAAAGTACAATTTTTGCTCTTTATCTCGTAAAATTACAGAAATTTTCATGTACACTGCTGGCCACCGTAAATGCAACACCAAGAAAGACAAGAGATAACACAACAAAATTTATTTTAGAGATAACATGTTGACCAAGTATCAAATGATTAAATTTGTAGACGACTTCTGTGAAGTGTGGTTCCTGCCAGAATCAGTAGCTATAGTAGCCGCCATTTTGGAGATCACCGCTGCCACACGCCTCGGCATTGATTCAAAGAGACCTTGGATGTGTTCTTGGGGTACAGCAGACCAAGCAGCTTCCGCACGTTGCCAAAATTGATCTGGTGTGGCAGCTGGGGGTGTAATCTGGGTTAATCGTTGAGCAACCATGGACCACATGTTTTCTATCGGCGAAAGATCCAGAGAGCGAGCCGGCCAGGGAAGCAATTCAATCTGGTGATTGACGAAGAACCTTTGGACAATGCGTACCACGTGTGGTCGCGCATTATCCTGTTAAAACACGGCTGTGGCCAAGCCCTGAAGGTAAGGAAGAACAACTGGCTCCAACACCTCGAAGATGTAGCTCTGGCTGTTTAAAGTACCGACAATGCGTACTAGAGGAGTGCGAGAGTGATATCCAATACCACCCTATACCACAATACCCGTTGCAGGACCAGTGTGGTGGTGCATAACGCAGCTGTTCAGCAACCTCTCTCCACGGTGTCTCCAGACTCTAATCCGACCATCGTGGTGTTCCAGACAGATGCGTGACTCGTCAGTAAAGACAACTTCATTCCATTCTGCCGCCCACATCCTTGTTTCATCGCAACATTGGCGGAAGAGACGTCTGTGGTTCTGCGTCAAGGGTAGACCAAGCAATGGACGTCTTACGGACAGATCACTCTGCTGTAAACGGCGTCGAATGGTACGCGCAGACATTGAATGATGCGTTACAGGCTCAATGTGCTGTGCTATGGTTCGTGATGTGACTGAGCGATCCATCACTGCCATGCGCACAATTTGCCTGTCCTCACGTGAAGTGGTGCACTGAGGTGGATGCTATCGACCACGTCGGTCCATCGTACCCTCCTGCATCCAACGGTCACATATCCGCATTACAGTTGTTTGGTTTCCTCCAACACGACTACAGATTTCCCTGAAAGATAATCCACAATCTCGGTAGGCCACTATCCTTCCTCTGTTGAACTCGAATATTTGATCAAAAGCTGATCGCTGCTTTCTACGAGACATAACTTATCGTTTTTTGAAAAACCCACAAGAAAAACACAATTGCCGAACTTGTAATCGTCGAAATCTCCAAGCCTTAAATAGCGCTTTGAGGTGGCGCCACAGGAGTGCGTGATGTGTGTCTGCGCTGAAATTCTAATCATTTGCATATCTCACCTTCGCTAATGCATGTTGTAAATTTCATGTTATTTGCATGCTTCCTTCAGGGTTTTGCATTTACGGTGGCCAGCAGTGTATAATATAATCAGCATATATTGCATATAAAATATACTCATAATTTTTAAGTCAATGTTATTTATTTATTTTCAGTTAACTAAAGAATCAAGTGATATAATTAATGTAAAATTAAACAAAGTAGGAAGAAAATATTAAATCAAATTGTTGATAATCAAACATTGATTTAGATTTAGAACATATTAATTTACATTCACGTGCTCAAATATTTTACGTTAATTTTTAGCAGCATTTTTCCCGTCTAAATTTTGTTTTTACCAGTAATATAATATAAATAGAGGTGAATGCTGAAGCCATGAAATATGTTTTAAGATTACTGCATTTATTATTAGTACTTTGGCCGTCTTACTTTGTCCATTTCTATTTTACTATTTTTTTTTATATTTTGCTTTAATTTTAGTATTAACAGCGGGAATTAGTAATTAGCTTATTAATAATATTACATACAGTTAAGAAACAGTCGTGCATAATGAAATTACGGAATCACTGACGAATTGGTGCATTTAATGGGAAGGCATATTATTGCAAATCCGTAGCGCATGGACAAAATTAATCATGAAACACTTTTTTTACTGATTACAACTTTAAAAGTTAACTTAAATTTTATTAAAATTTAATATTTTTTATTTCAATTTAAAAGTTAACTTAAATTTTATTAAAATTTAATCATTTCTTTAAAAAAAAATACTTAAGGTGTTTGTAGACATGTAAAAAAAAAATTCCAACTCAGATTTTTATGTATACTATCCTATAAAATTTTTGCATCAAATAAAGGGAACGGCAAAGCATAAAAAACCCAACAAAATCCAATTCAAACTATTTTCATAAGAAAAAATGTGTTTAGATAGTGAAAAGAGCATATATATAAATATAAATAATTGGGTGCTAAGATTCATTTTATTTAGATTAATGCAAAATTTCATGTTGTTAAGCCGATACTTACAAATTGCTACCCATTAAATTTCCCAATAATAAGCAAAATAACTCAGATAAGTTCCACAACAACCCTTTATATAATCTTGCGATTTTTAATATAAATTATGTGTTAATGCTGATAAAGCAACTATTCGACTCGCCACTGTAACTATTGGTATTGTCGAGCTATATATTAAACACTTAAAATGCTTCAAAAAAAGCAACACTTTTTTATTGTTATAACTAAATACCCCCATACTAAAATTCCCACTTTCACCACAAAAAAAATAAATAATGTCGGATAAAAAGCGTTTTAGTACCATACACAAACTGCATCACCTTTTCAAAATACTAGCACTAAATAATGCATCGTAAGAATTAAAAATAAGCACAAATCAAAGAAAGAAAGAAAATATCAGTGCCCGTACAGCGTGCGGGCAAACCAGTTTCGGCTAACTTTCGGTAACTACGTTGTACGGGCAAAACGCTTAAGGGATGAAAGATTGTGGCAATACGCTGTCTTGTTTTAACTACAAGAAGTAAATTGTAGGCGTGTACTTCTAACCATCCTTTCCGTACTCTCGAGATGTTACTGTTAATCACGCATGCGTAATACAGCTACTTAATATCGAGTTAGCCATTATTATTTTGCCACTTAAATTTACTGCTTAGTATTTCGGGCTTAGAACGGAAAACCAGCTATTCTTTATTAAAATTACTGTTTTTCTTTTGTAAATTATTTTTTTATTAAACTTACAGATTTCTTTATAATAATAATAACATAATTTCAAACGAAGTTAATACAAAACAAAGATTCATTCTTCGTTGACTGACAAATAACATTAACCCGCCATACATTCACGATTATCTTATACACAATCCTGATTTCCGAACAGCTCTGCTCTTGAATCTGTGCCATTACTTTTCTCTTAGAATCTCTTGACAAAACCTGGAAGATATATTTTTCCAGCAGTTCACTATCTTTCCTACAAACTCTCACATCGTCCCAAATTCCTTGTTGATGACAGTCTTCCTTGAACTGTGTTTACGTCGCGGTTCCGCTTCTGTGCTTACAGAGGAGGATCTCATTCATTTGACGAACGTTCCCCATCCGAATACATGGAATCTTCAGTCTAGAAAAACGGAGCTCGTTCACTCAACGTCTTCCCTCATTAAAAGCGACGAGCCTGCCCTGACAGTTACCGCTGTTTGCCACCGAAAAAGAAACGCTTTATTCCACCATAGGCTTACATCACTGACGCCATTCAAAGTATTTCTGGGCTACCATACAAACATTCATTAGCAAGTTTAACACTCAGAAGTTTATGATATATTTTCATAGAATTAAAATACTACATGAAGAAATTGAAAGTTTTATTTTGTTATCTCTTACTACGCGTTTCTTAATTTTTATTCTCTGAATTATTCATGCTACACATTATATAAACATCTTGTTTGTAGAAAATTTGGATTCTTAATTACTGAGATTTTGAACTAAGTCCTTTAAATATTCGCCGCTCAATAAGTTTCAGTAAAAGATATTTCCGGTTAAAAACCATTTTATCTCACATTTTAACAAAATTTATTCTGAGTTTTTGGCATAAAACTTATGTCTGTAATGAAAAATTCGTGATACAATAGGAAATAAATGATTATTAAAGTAAAACTTAATCTCAATTCTCAATCTCAATTTCCTCACGTTTTAAAATAATTGTGATAGATATTTATATCCCTTAATAGCCATAAATCGCAAGAAGACACATTTTCCAGTCATTTTGGGGAGATCACAGAGTGAATGCGTGTTTATTAACGTAGCTTCACAAAGCACCAAGATCAAATGACGACATCCCATTCTCAAAACAACCACATCACGCCAACGCGAGGGCGTTGAACTTCATAGGTTTAATGTGCATCAGCCCCCGTTTGCAAGTCAGATCTTCAGTGACGCTTGGGTTCAAATTAATGACCCGTCGACCAGGAGTTTGTGACTATGACCACAAGGCTACTGTAGCCACGTGAGATCTAAGAATATTTCATTCTTATATTAGAATTTAAACTATAATGCAAA
The DNA here is from genome assembly GCA_019973975.1 of Trichonephila clavata. Classification (NCBI taxonomy): domain Eukaryota; kingdom Metazoa; phylum Arthropoda; class Arachnida; order Araneae; family Nephilidae; genus Trichonephila; species Trichonephila clavata. The sequence continues at coordinate 73,670 of BMAO01038800.1, read as the reverse complement.
TATATAAATTTCAATATCTAGTTTCAAAGTTTAAACAATTTGAAAAATCCCATTTTTAATTTCTGTATTTTATAATGAAATTTTTGAATGTTTGCGAGTGAAAAGGAAGAAAACCAATGCAGTACAAGAGTGACAGTTCTCCTTAAGCGTAAACACTTGTCTTTGTTAAATGAATTTGGCGTAAAAGTTATTATTCATGTCAGGAATATTAATCGTCGGAGATGATATTAATATTCATAAGAAAAAGGAAGAATAATCGAATTCATAAAAGGAAACATTCTATGCATAGTCATCAAATTGTGCAATTATTTGCGTTAGATAAAAAATAAATAATGTACTTTTGAAACATTTAAATAAAATCTAGTCCAAATTCTTACAACTATCTTTTTTTCGATTAATTTTGTACTTTGTATTTTTTTTGATAAACAATCGTAAAATTCAGAGGAAGTATGTATACAATGTCCTTCAGGAGCATTTAAAAACACTGTGTTAGACTTTTCAATATATGCTCAAACATTTTTTTAAGATAATATTTTTTATAGAAATAGAATTAATATATCTTTTGCTTTAGTTTCAAAAATTATATTACTAAACATGTAATCATAAGTAAGCTTTTTTAAAAAATAAATCTATGTATAATGAAGTTTTGAAAATTTCTATAAGATGGATATATATCGAGTAATATTATTACTAATTACTTATATAGAAAATCATAGATTAAGCTATAGAAAAGAGTTACATTTGTTTTAAGAAATTCATTGTTATTTATTTATAGCATTTTTAGTGAAAGAAAAAATAACGATTCACTGAGAAACAGGAATTACATCTTATTCCAAACATTTTTATTCAAATGCTATTTGAAAATTTACATTAAATGATATATCATTTATATGTATTCATTTTTGGTAATATTTATTAAAAATCTCTGCCCCGCACACAAACCAATGTGATAAAAAATCTTTCAAAGGGATTTCTTAAGCACATAATGGCTTCTAAGAAAATAAAACTATTTTTTTCCCTTTTTGCAATTTTTTCCAATGTAAAATACTGAATAACGTATGAATCAGCTGGTTCAAAACTTCACACCGATATCATCATCATTGAAATGCTTAGCAATTTAATATGAGTTACGGATTTTAAATCTAATTTTTTTTTTGCTACGACAGTGCTACAAAAATGTTCCAAATTTCATAACGTGGTACATAACTCTTAATAGTTAATTCAATAAAAAAAATATTATAGTTATCACGTTAATGATTTATGTAAATACCTCTCACATTCTGGAGTAGCTAGTCCTAAAAGGGCCCTGTATCAAACTTCTTTAGGAGCTCTTTATTGGCGATCCTTAACCTTTTAAGATTTTTTATTTATGCATTTTGAGACCCCTAAAGATGGGGCCCCGTATAATTGATAAGGCGGTTTCTACGCCTCTGCTCTCATATAAGAAACATAATTGATAGTGACACTCAATTTGGCTTTTGTATAATGTACGATCAAAATTAGATAACATTAGATAATTAAAAGCAACTTCATAAATAAGTACATTAAATGCATAGTTCGTTATACATATCCAATGCATAGTGTTGATTATTTTCGTTTTTTCTTATATATTTAAATGCATTAGATCTCTAAAAAAAACTAACAATGATGAACAAAAGGCTTATTTTCAGCTCTTAGAATGCAAACATCTCCTTTCATGTTTAATGGAGCTTATAATGGTAAAGCAAGAAAAATTGAAACAGTAATCTAACATTCGATAACGTGTTTTGAATTATATGCAAAGTATACCAGAGCAAATAACGAGTGAACACATTACTATGTAGCTATCAACCTCACAATCTCCTACAATCATGCTCAGCATAAATAAAGAATATAAATAACAGGTTATAACATCCATGAAATTGTATCTACTGTGGATTGAAGAGGTAAGTTTATCTGTATTTTCGTTTTTAATGAAGTGCATTTACTCTTAAGAAATCGATATGTGTTAAGCATTGATTCACAATCCCATCAAATGGTCACATGAGTCGAATAGAATGTCTTCATATATTTTTATTGATAAAACCTGTTTCCTCCTGGAAATTTTTATATGTTAATGCAAACAAAAAAAAACTATATTATAGAAGAATGCATGGTGTATATTTCGCTTAATGTAAATGAATTGACATCTTGTAGATGTTCCATACGGCAAAAACGGAAATCGAAACCATTAACAAAAATTAACATCCTACTTTTTATCAGTTTGCTACATGAGACAAACAATAAAATATTTAATAAGGGAAGATTAGAGCTGTTTAAAACTATTTGCTATTATTTTTTTAGTCAATAAATATCCCTAACCATTAATTTTTTTTAAAAAAAATTAGTCTGAATAAGGATAAAACAAAAATAAAAAATATTTCTGATAATGAGAATTTGAAGGTATCTCATGAAATATATTTTGGTGGCCTGAATCCAAATATATTATTTAAAATTTCAATCTGTAAAGAATATAATCATAAGAATACTGGAATTCTTTAGAGTTAATTTCAACAAAACTCAGTCTTTGAGGATCTCTACTCAACAAAAGAAACAAGTTTGATAAATTCCAAAGTTGTAAGTGTAATAGTTAAAAAACGGGTTATTTCTTTTTATCTTTAACAACATCGTAACTTCCCTTAGGGGTCTAGTTTCACAAAACCCGTTCTTAGTGGATCTCTACTCAATAAAATAAAAATGTTTGACAAATTTCAAAAGTAGGTCTAATACACTCATTGATATAAAAATTTGATCCCCAAGAAATAATTGTGGGATCGTAACGAAATTTGACATGAAGGTACACGTCGGGCAGATATGCAAATGATTAGAAATGCAGTGTGATTGTGCATTGCTTAATGCCACTAGAGGGCGTTGAACTTCGTTCTCCTACAAGTATAGAACAGGTAAGCAAGCTTGTTTAAGTGTACTTAATCTTTTGCAAAGAAAACGCTGAGGTAGACATTCCGTCACGTTACCATTGAAGACAATATGAGTAGCTGTTAGAGTTCAAGAGGGGAAGAATCATCGGGATGATGGAAGCTGGGTGGTCAGTTCTGCGAGTAGCTCGTCAAGTAGGCCGCTCTGATTTGACTGTAAGGAGGTGTTGGGACCAGTGGACAGAACGGACAGAATAGACGTCATTTACACGGAGAACAATCTCAGGATGCCCTCGACAGACCAGTCGTCGAGAAGACCGTCACATCACACCTCATCCCCGCGTAGAGCCAAATGCCTCATTGGCCGTTGTCCAGATACAGGTAATACCTTCACTACGGGCCCCTGTTTCTTCCCCAACCATCGAAGACGCCTGGCTGAACGGCATCTGGTATCGCGGAGCCCATTGCGTGTGCTGCCAATGACACCCACCCACCGACGCCTCCGTTTGGAGTGGTGTTGCACACGACGGGATTGAACTGCAACGAAAATGGAACCAGGTTGTCTTCAGCGATTAATCTAGATTCAATATGAGCAGTGATGACAATCGTGTTCATGAGTGGAGGCCTCTTGGTGAACACCTCGATCCTGCCTTCGCTTTACAGCGACACACCACTCCCACAGTTGGTATGATGGTATGGAGTGCCATTGCTTACGATACACGGTCATCCCTAATATTGATCCAGAGTACAATGACAGCCCAGCAGTATGACCATGACATCCTTCAGCCACATGTGTTGACAGGGCTCCCAAGAGCCAATTTTCAACACGCCAATGCTCAGCCACACACAGCAAGGATGTCACTAGACTACTTCCACCACATTACCACCCATCCTGGCCTGCTCGATCCCCAGATTTGTCAATAATTGAGCATATCTGGGATCATTTGGGATGGCAAGTTGGACGGTCTACGAGTTTGGTCAAACTAGAGGCGCGTTTACAGTAACAGTGGAACGAGATGTCTCAGGACATCATACGGTATTGTATGCCTCAATGCCTGATCGCATCGCACCGTGTATTTGCGCTAGAAGGAGTCCAACAGAATACTTCCGTTCATTTGTAATATTTTCTGCAATAAATTATCCTTTTTCCTTGATTTTCTAATCACTTTTTATATCAAAGTAGTACTTACATATGTAAAATATCGTTTCATTTTGATGACTTTTTCTTGGTGTGCAAATTTTTATGGCAATATGTGTAGTTTAAAAAGGAGAATTTTTGACTCTAACCCCCCCCCCCACAAACCCTTTTAGGGTGAATTTCCACCCTATCCATTCTTAGTGGATCTCTAATTACCAAAGACACATGCGTGTCAAATCTCAAGTCTATAGGTCTTATAGTTCATAAGATCTCGTGATGAGTGAATAAGAGAGGGAATATCTTTTCACCTGAAAAATATATAGATGAAGATATATGTTAAATAAAAATAACGAATATTTTTCACTACTTGTATAAGATTTTATAACTATTAAAATGTCATATAATATCATAATTCATGCTGTTACCCCGAATTTAAAGCAAATGAATCAACTGTTTGCTTAAAATTTATCTTAAAAAGAATCCAGTTCCATTTACTGACAATTAACCAAACATCCCAACCTTGAACTTTACATTTCTAATGACTTGAAGTCGTTTCCAAATCTAAGATGGATATCGCATGTAAAACGAACTCACAAATCATCCGCTTTCAAACATCCGCAGTATTTTAGCGAGTAACACACATGTTCACTTCATGTCTCGTTTGTCAGAAGAAAGCTTAGCATTTCCGTTCGAGTTGGAAAGAATACGTGGAATGCGTGAACTATTCTGTCGCCTTGAGTCTCCTTTTCCATATATCTTTCTCGGCTCTACGTATTTCTGGGTCATGTTTCCTGACGCTTTCGACTGCAAATTCCACAAACGTAAAAATTCTTAGGAGATTTAGACATTTTTGTTCCCTTTTGGTGTTCCAGGAGCACTAGAATTGGATTTGAATTACAGGAGCTTGTTAATTATCTCATCTTTGCATGGGTCGTTAGGCTTGATCATTCCCACACTCCCAGTCTAAAGAGGCCCTTTCAGGAGTTTTGCCCTCGAAAATTTCCGGCGCTGGGGTGATTAAATCTTACTTTTGAAAATAGAACTATTTTTAAAAGTCTTTGAACAAATGTAATCATTTGTGGAGGAGAAAACTTTCACTTAGTTTTGCATGTGTGAAGACGACTGATACGTAAATTTGTCCATTTTAAAACTACCTTTTTCTTATTGTTTTATTTGTTGATGAAATAATGTTTATAGGGTAAGAAACCTAAAAAAAGTGGGCAACTATTTGCTGCATTAGTTTTCGGTAATGTTACACAAAATAATTTTGAATTAAAAATAAAATTACTTCCAAAGATTTGGGTTGATCACAAAAAAATTCACAAAATCAAATATTTCCTTATCGTTTGAATTATGTATGATTTCAATTAACTAGAAATTCAAAACAATTATTGAAAACAGAATCAAACTATGAAATTTGTATATAATATGTGGTTGTCATTTTGCTTACAAAATCATTTAGCAATTTTTTTTTATAAGCGAACCCATTTTGTGCTAAAGTTTAAAGAATATGTAAATAGGGAAAAATATTTATAGAAGTTCATGAATTTGTAGCATATATAATATATTCCCTATTTAAAATTTACAATGGGCTTATTTGACATAAAGCATAAAAATCGAAGAATAGAACATTTTGTAAATAGGAAACCAAAGCAAATAATTGAAACACACACAAAAAAATCATATTTTAAAATATGGTGCTTCTCTTGATGTACAACTTTGAATTCAAAAAAGAGAAGAATATTTTTCATTCACAAAAATTTAACTTAACATAGGATATATTATTTTACGATATGTTGACACAATTTTAACTTCCTTCTTGGCATAATTGGAGAAGAAAGGCTTCAAGAATTTTGATATTGCCGTGACAAAGCCTTACTTTCTTCTTTGATTTCATTTATTTTTTCGTCTAGATATCGAAAACTTTTTGAATTACATGACGTTTTTGGAGAGAAAGATGTCTTTTCCTGTGAAATCTTCCCACAATTGAAAATTTTTTTCAGACTTTATTTATTTTGTAAGCTTTTAAGAGTCTCACTTTGGATTATCAAAGTCAAGTAATTTTTTGCTGACACATTAATTCTGAAAGCTTTAATATTTTAATTACAGTGGATTGAAAGAGAGAGAGTTGATTACTTTGAATATTCGGAACAATTAAAGTATAGTTTTTGTAATGGTCAAATATCTTGGGTATTGGGAATCAGAAGTGTATTATCAATATGAACTATAAAAGCTTAGTTTGATTTTTTAAAAGTGTTTTAAACTATTTAATTTTCTAAAATAATATTTGAAATGGTTTTTAACTTCTCAACCACTTTTCCCCTCTGTTTATGTTCAGTAAGTTTAATTAGTACAAAAAATAATGTTTATTTCTCTATAGCATGTCATTTATATTAGAATTCTTCTTTTATAATACAATTTATATGAAATTGGAAAAAAAATTTGATGAATATGAAATAATACCCATATTTGTTTGTTAAGTAACTAATTAAAAAAGAAAAAGTAATTAGAATACTTTAAGTAATGGAAATGTTTATTCACAGGGATTACATATACTTACTTTTGCAGGCTTTGAATATGTAGAAAATGTGAATATATAAAATAGTTGATCTAATAACATAAATAAAACATATTCGAAATTCAAATTCTGAAAAATATCTTTTAGTACATCATTTTTAAGATTTAATAAAATTAAAGTTAGTTATACTTCTTAGGTGCTGTAACTATTTAAACACGAACACAAAATTTTTTGGTTAGCATCTTATTGATATTTTTGATTTATAAATAGTTTTTAGTATGTTATTGATAAATGAGTTGTTTATGAGGATAAACTTAAAAAGTTACTTATACAAAAGCAATTGCAGCATAAAAATGCAGTATACAAATATTATTTATGAAAATGTAATAGCTACAAAAAGTCACGAAAAAGTGCAGGTAATTTATTCAAAATAATTTTGAAAAAAAAATTGATACGGGTGATCATAAAATTACACTCGTTCATTTTGTTTCTTTTAATGACTATGATTACATCACGATTTGCCTGGTATATTTCTCATCTCAATTCATATATACTCTGATTTCAGGTCGTTTGATTCCCAGATGTTGAGTAAATACTTCTAAAAATCAAATTAATTTATGTAATTATTGTAGAAGAAGAAAGATAAAGGGCTTAGATTTTGCAGGAATAATGAATTTTACATAAGACAACAGCTTGCAAATATCTCAAATTTTAATCTAATCTAATACAAAAATATTAATATTTAATGTTCTCTGACCCTCTCCATACCTCACATTTTTTCCAGAGCAGCCTGTTCACCTGTAGCACAAAAAATGCCACCCACAAACCCCGAATCCCTTCTCCTATTCGTCAATTGCGTCCTCGGATCATCTCAGCCCAGCACTCATCATCATCACCATCATCATGATGGCATTCAATTCCCTTTCCACCAATCAGAAAGTCGGGCGGTAGTTTCGTGTAAATAAAAAAAAACATTACCGTCGGCACGGGAAATTACAGGGGAGAGGTACACTAAAGGCACGAAAGTAGTTTCGGCGAGGGCGGTATTTGTCTCTAAAAGTGACAGCAACCCCTGCCAACTCTTGCTTTTCTTTCAATTATTGTAATTCCCCCTATTCTTTCTTTCGGGTCTTCTCTATCCTTAGATGTATTAAAAAAGAAATTCTTATTTTTGTTGTTGTTCCATTTCGAGCTCTCTCTTTTTCTCTCCCTTATTCGAATTGAGCGTTTATATCTCTTTCTTTACTTTGGTACTTTCATGGAATGGTTTACGAGAATTCTTCTGGTTTCAGAGAGTAGTTTTTTTCGAGGACATAAGCTATTTGGGTTTCTTATTACTGATGTCTGCTTGCTAATAGATTGAAATGAAATACTGCTATTACTAGCAATATATGATAGATTATTGCTACTAAGTTGTCTTATAATCCATTCGGTAGGTAATAATTTCAGGAAAGAAAAAAAACTTTCAATAAAGTACCTGTAAATTGCATAAATAGATTTTTTGCAAAATATTCAATTAGTTGTATAGTTATTGGAAATTTGGTACTATATCATGTACTACTATTATATGCTATCTATTATGTACAGCCTGATTGGGGGATAAAGAAGTAATTTTTATACTAAAATTTGAGTAAAAGCGGGAAATTTGTATTATTTCTTACACCCATTTATATTTCGTTTGGGTACTTTTTTCACTTCACTTCTAACATAAATTTTTTCTCAGATTTTTTCCCCTTCTTTCTAAATGAGATTTGTGATTATTATCAAAACGTATAAAAATTATATTAAATATCTGACTTTATTTAAATAAATAATTGAAGTGCCTTTTTTATTAGAAAAGGTTTAAATTTAATTAAATATAAATAATTAACAGGAATTTTTATTAAATATAAGGTTGAGAAGAATTTTTTTGAAAAAAAAGGAACCAAAATAGATAATTTCAAAAAATAGAAATTATAACTTTTAAATTTATAATATAAAGATCAAGGTTAAAATTTTTTTAAAAATCTTTCTTGGTTTCTTAGTAATGAATACTAAAATTATGACTAATTATTTCTAATTATTTAAATCATTTTTGTATAAATGTTAACAAGGAATTTTAAGACTAAATATTTCTTTATTTTTATACATAAGTGAAAGATTAGTGTTTTAAGATCATGTCTTCAAATTCTACATCTGGTTTTCAGTTTTTAACTTTTTTTTTTGCAATAAATATTTTTCTTATTTCTTCTTTATTACTCATTTGTAACAAGATTTTCAAACCATCCACCCATTGAATACAGATTAAGAGTATACAAACAAAAATCAGGTAGTGTAGAGAATATGTAAATTTAAGCCACAAGTTACCGAAATTTGTAAAATATTATAAGTAGAATGATATTCTGAAAAAAGGAATTTGTTAACTTCTATTTTTTCCTTCTTCTTTAATGTTTCAGTGAATGATAACGTTATTAGATAATTATTAATTTTAATTCCACGAAATAAATATTCCTTACATTTATAGTGAATTATGAAAACTACTACAACTCCCTTAAATAATTAGTTAAAAACATAAACAAATTAAGAGTTAAAATATCCTTGTGTTATTTTCTATTGAATACCTCATAAAAATTATAAATCTTTGCGTAACCAGTATTAGAATTTAGTACAAACCACAGTTTTATTACTTTTCTAATTAGTATTTTAGCGGTATGATGACGTAAGTTGTCTTTCTAATGCATATGCATAATATACGTTGTCTCACATAAATAACGCTGTAAAAGAAACCAGTTTGTTTTACTGACAAACGATTAGCATTGTAAAAACAAGAAATTATAATAAGAAAGCTTTTTTTTTCACACATTGAGTAATGATACATAAATAATACTTGATATAATAAACAATCATAAATTAAGGCACTTATATTATAAAAAATTACGCATACAAACTTATTTTCTCGGAAAACTGGAATGAAGAGTATTATTGTTGATGCGAACAAAAACTTTTTAAAATACATTATGATGCAATATATTACGATATGCTTATTATATTTTAATCACAGATACAGCTAACAAGACTTTTTACTGCAAACAATTATAATTGCAAAGATGCGAAATCTAATTAGTTTTTAGTGATAAGAAAGATATTGACTCCTTTTTTTATCCGAAAATACACATATTTCGAAACCCTTCCAGAACCATTAATATACACTCATTATGCTGAATTTGTTCTCAACATAAAAGCATTAATTCACATTATCAAGAATCTTTGTTATTTTTATTTTGTTACTTTTATTTCCTTTAAATAATTATAAAAAATTAATAATTAGTTCATCATTAAAGTAGCAAACAAAATACATCTATAATGAAATAATGATAAAATTACAAATTTGTTATTATTAAATAATTTTAAAATTTTCAACATATTACTAATCAAGAGAAAAAAATGTTTATTTTTTTTATTCAAGTACAAAAATATAAATAAGCAGGTTATCATAACAAAAATAATCATTGTTATTCATGCTAATTTTAAAACAAATAGTCTTTGATTTACGTATGGGGATTCATTCAATCTCTTATAACATAAAAATTCATAATTGAAATAATTATTAAATAATTTAGATATCTTATTTTCTCTATCACTGCCCTACTATTACTAAATACCTTTAACTGTTGCTGTGTTAGCTTAACACTAGAAAGACTGAGACTTTGAATATACCTATATTGCTCAAAAGCCGTCAAAATGACTGCACTGTGAAAGAATTACTAATGTGTAAAAAATTTATTTAAAATTAGTTTTTAATCTTTTTTATATTTTTAATTACAGTTATAAAATAGATCATGAGGAAATACTAGTTAGTAAATATTATTAATAAAAAAATTTACTTCACTTCGAAAAAAATTTATGCTTTATTATTTGCACATTTTATGCAAATAAAAGTGGCAATCCCTTCATGTGTACATCTTCCTCAAACACACTTTCGACATTTTTTTCACCTAAATTTAGGACACAATTGATATAAAATATTAAAAAAAACTTGTTAGAACAAATATCACTCCATAAAGATACGAATAACAAGTACTACCTTAGTTTATTGAGCAATGGGCCCATTTACACGATGATGTTTCTGATGCTAGCACTACGAAAAGAAGTAGGAGGGATAGGGTATAAGGCATGCGGAAAGAGACGAAGTTTTAATGTTAGCATCAAAATAACATCCACCTAACCTATCCACAGAGCTGAACTGGTCATATAAGAAATTTACTCAATTTAATATTAGGAGTCATTTGATTATTTTAAATTTCCTAAGCAGCCAAAATGACTGATTTTAAGTAATGTAGGCATAACTAATATATAAACTACGAAATAAAGGAAGAAAAAGGCAACTACATTTATTTAAAAACTATATGTTGTAAAAAAAGTCACATAAATTTAGGAAATTGTAAATTTTTTTTCTAATTAAAACTAAAAAACAGTCGAAATGACTTCCTTGAGAAATCTAGCGTTAAGAACATTTTGTTTTATTTATTTAAAATAACAATGATTCTTCTAAGCATATTTCCTGACTTTTACTTGCTTAGGATAATAAATGTATTTTAACGGAACTCAGGTTTTTTACTATGTTTATCTTACTTATTTTGAATATGCCTTGAGAAAGTATTTACTTCAATTGAATACCATATTTTTTCCAATCTCTTTTTTCAATGATATAAGAGAAATGATTTATAACCTTCTGGGGGATGAATAACTCAAAATTAGCTATGATTAAGCAATTAAATGTTAAAGTAATTTCAGATTCATGTTCATGTACCAATATACAGTAATATGGTATAACAAAAAGAAAATCATAATAATAATAACATTCGTGTGTGCAACGTTCTTAGTTTTTTAAATAGTTTTCTAGAATCACAGAAAATTTGCAAAACACAAATAATATTTAAACCAATAGATTTATATATATATATATATATATATATATATATATATATATATATATAATTGTTCTATAAATATTTGTATTTTATGAAAAAGAGATCGAGCAATCTTAAATAATGTGGTTCCAATACAACCAAAAATAAGATTCAAAATTGGGAAGAAAAGATAATTAGACAGAAACTCCGATTAAGAACAGTTTTTAATAAGAAAAACAGGGGGAAAGCTATTCATTTGATTTGTGGGAAATTAAAATACTCATTGGTTTAAGAAACTGAAAATTCAACACGTTTTTTAAAAATATAGTATAATACCATTTCATGAAAAAAAATAAAGAATATCTCATTTATTAATGCAGTAGAAAGTAATAAATATTAAATGGAATTTTTTATTAATTTTTGTAACAAAATTAATGAAGTGAGGAGATATATTATATATAATCAATATTTAATAAAATAAAGGCTTTGTTCAATAAAAATCAGATTATGGCTCTTCTTGTACAGAATGAGTAGGAAATACAGATAAAAAAATAATGTTTTAAAGTAATATTAATAGTAAATATGAAAATATTAAAGAAAGGTACATTTTGATGTCTATATCTTCATTTAATTATTTCATCACCTTAAATAAGTTTAAAATATAACTTTTTATGATCTAATTTACACTGAAAATATTTAAACATAATTCTCATTTTAAGTTGGTTTAATTTACAAAGATATCCCAGGAGCGGAATATCAATAGAGAACCAATAATCCCCTAATCAATGATCTCACGTTTCCATCAGTGATCTATAATATTAATTTTCTGAAACTTCCCCGTTTTTCGAAATAAAATTAATATGCAAGAATTACCCAATTTAAACATATATAAATTCAATTAATATTAATATATACACAAAAATATGTCCGGAAGAAAAGCTGAGCCCGTGTAAAAGAGCATATTATTTTGAATTTTATTTAAAATAATATTTACGTATAGGTTTAATTCTGACGTAAAAGCTATGTATCTTTTATTTTTTCATTAAAAAGAGAATAAAAAATTAAGAGTTCGCCATATGAAGCTGCTACATGAAACCGCTGAACTTTAATAAGGAAAAAAAAGGAGACGGTACTCATTTTAGGATAATTCAATAAATCATTTGTAATAATAGAATTGTTTGTCAATCCAGCTATCAATGAAATCATTTAAGCATGCTCAATTTGAACTTTATTAATTAAATATGTTACAAATATGCTACAAGGATACAAAGAGCTAAATTATTATCAAAAGAAAATAATGTTTCCACCTTTTCCAACTGTGTACACTACTCAGAATAATAACTATTATTCAAATAAACAATCTAAAAACTAAACCCTATTGTAAATATTCAGTCACAAATCCAAGCCTCAAACAATTAAGTCATAGAAAATCCTTTTGAAAATGCTTTTAAAAAATAATAGGGAGAATACATATACTTTTTAATGAACCAACTAATAACATCGAAATTGAGAGAAAAACCGGATTCTTGGAATCATGGCTGTTGACAAAATTAATATATCGAATAAAAAGAAGTGCACTTGAATTTAAAGTCATTTAAAGTTATATTCTAGTGCAGGATAACATGAAAACATTCTTAATACGGGAAATTAAAGTGCGAATTATGTGTAAGAAGTTTATTTGTGCCTAAAATTTCAGTATTGCATAATATTTTTTTGGAAAACTTATTGAGAAAATTTCAAATATGTCGTGATAAAGGTATAACTCTTGATGCAGATTCATTTAAACACAATGATTCGAATAAAAGATTCTTATAAACCAATAAAAATTGATCAATAACAATGTAACCTTATAAAAAAACAATCTCTGAAAGTAAATTCAAAAAACGGGTACTTTATATACTACTACACAGTGGTGATGGGGTAGTCTTTGGAATGGGGTGGGTCTACATATGGATGGTCTTTAGAAACCTAGTTTTTTAGCAATTTTTCAATTTTTCCTAGTTTTCAGCAATTTTTTTCTGTACTCTTATTTTTCTCGTTCTCTACAAGCAGATTCAATCACCGCATCGGGTGAGTTTTTTTAATCCTGGTGCTTTTTTTCTTCATATTTAAACAATGAAAATATTTCAAATTGAATCCTAAAATATTTTTTAACTTTTTAATATCAATGAGCTAAAAATTTTGTTCTGGTGCTATGTGAAGTTGCTAATAAAGAAAAATGAACCTCAAAAATCAACTTTTTGACATTTTGCTTTAGCAGTTTTGATCGATTGGGTTAAAATTTTATAAATTAACATTTTCACTAAAATAATCAAGAAATTTGTTTTAACAATCGATTATTTAATGTTAGTTGATAAATCAATTTAAAAAAAAACGTCCCCCCTTTTTAATAGCTTTTAAATAGTTTTTTTTAAGTCATTTATATATGTATTTGTTTTTTAAATTTCCAATTTTCGTGAGGACATTCATATCACATAGCTAAAATTACATGATATTTTAACAATGCAATATGATGATATTTTTATAATAAAGTTTTTGAAAAATATCAGTGCAATATTTTTTAATTTACGGGCTCTTTTTGAAGTTTGCTCTAATTTTTAAAAATATCAGAATAAAAACAATAAATTTCTTTCCTTTGAATTAAAATACTACAAGATGAATAAAAAATGCTTGTAAGTTGTAAGTATAACAAGTATAAAACAAATGCCAAAAATATTTTTAAATGGAAATAAAATTTTTAATTTTTAGTTTGAAAAAAATTGGTATTTTATTAACCATTATAACCTTTTTTTGCCAAATAGATCAATAGACTAACTAAAAATGCTTTATTATATCCCTAAGAAATAAATATATATTATTATTTATATTCCAGATAAGAACTATTAGTGTTACTTCGAAAATTTTATCCCTGTCATATAATTGAAAAAGATAATTATAGTCTACCTACTAAATTTAATAATGAAAACTCTTTTCTATATGAAAACTGCACTTTCTTGGGCATGTAATTTTTTCTAATCATTTAATAACTACCACTCAAAACTGTCAAAATAACCCATAAAGAGTTTAAGTCTGATTTAGACAGCTAATTTTTATTTTCGTCGTATTTAGAAATAAAAATTTTTGTCATAAGTTATCTTAGGAAAATAACACTCATATATTCAAACAGATGATGAATAAATTGGCATATCAGTAAATTTCGCAAATGTATTCCCATAGAGAGGAAATCACCTTCTAAAAAAATATGACAAATTATTTTCCCAGTTTGCTGTTAGTATTTTAATACAATACCTTCGAGTCATTATAATTAATTTTGAACAATTATAACAAATGTTAATTTTTCATTATTATTTGGAATTATAAAAATATTTCAGTACATTAAGAGAAAAAGAACACGCATCTTTAGAATAATAATTATATGAGAAAAAGCAATAAGAGTTGCAATAAAACATTTATGTTCTATTTCTTCTGAAACTACAGTCGGACCTCTATTTTACGAAATTGCTAAATCCACACACATCGTTGAGGGGATAATTCTTTAAATAGAGATTCGTCTTTTGATGTACTTTAGAAACCACATAAAACAAAGTTTGAATTTATAAATACTACATATTTTTTTAAAAAGTAATTATTCACACTCTTTTTTGTAAATTAATATCTATTTATTTTATTAATCTTACCCATCAAAAGGAAATATGCGTGGAAAACAAGAAAAAAAAAACGTTGTCCAGGGATATGCTATATTTTCAAGTTTAAAAAAAAATATTTTTTTTCATTAAAACTAGAATTTTAATGTATTTTTCTAATTTTAAGCCTACAAGTAATTTTAAACATACACAAGTTTTTTCGCCAATTATTTTACGCATACATTACCACATGTGTCCTTAAATTTAATTGATGATAATAATCTTCTAATTTTTTTTCTAACATTTATAAACCCCGTGCACCACGCAATGTATAACACGGGGGCATACAACACAGACAGAAGAAAGGATAACAACACAAACATCCATGCCTTCCCCGGGATTCGAACCCAGTCCCTACGGCACCACAGTCAGCTTCACTGACCACTATACCGGATGGGCGGCTATCTTTTAATTTTATTGGAGTTTTTTATTTGAAATACGTCAATTTTATTGCTCTAGGTGAGTTAGACACCTGCTAAAACCAGGTAAAGGCCATTGATAACCGTAAAACGTATTAAAAGAGAGAAAAATCTGACATGTACAGAAATGTTTTTAAAGTTGAGAGGTAAAAAAATTGAATCGCAAGAGAAAAAGATTGTTAAATAGAAAATGCACTTCGCTATTTGGAGGTTATTTTATGAAGAAAATAATACAATATTCTCTTGGTTCTAGGGAAAAGTTCGCAAAATAGAAAAATTTCGCTAAATAGACGTTTGTAAAATGGAGGTTCTACTATATTTCAGGAAAATAAACAATAAACAAAAGCAAACAACAGCAATATTCTATAACAGATTCCTAAAATGTGAATATGTTCGGACATTTTTAAAGTATGTATCTAGAGAAACCGCAATCTGGTAGGTTTTTACAAACTTTCTTTCCCAATCTGCAGTTACTATTTAAGCGCTAAATCATCGTGTCATCTATTTATATGCACATTTAACAAAAACCCACGCATTGAGCGCTAACAACGGTATTTTAATGACTGCTCGACAGAGTGTGTGTCTCTTACACCTCTCAGGTGCGACTCCTCTCATCAATCTTCGACGCAGTCTGACAGTCCTCAAAGCTTCCAACTAACTTCGCCCAATCGTTGACAACTGGCGAAATTCTGAAGACAAACTACCTTTTTGATAAGCTTCTAAAAGAGCCTTTTGTGCTGCCTGCTCACAGGTAAGACCTGGCTCTCGTTGACAAAAAAAGACCTTGTTTCTTGAAGGTTTTAAGACCGATTATGCTGCTGTTTTGCTTCGGTTTCTGTCTGTGAAATCTTAAATTAACTCTTCTCAACCCTGAAGTAGAATGAAAATAAAATTAGAATTACTTAGTCAACAGTGTAAGTACTATCTTCTATGTCGGCTGGAATTCTCAGATAGATGTCCGCAAAATGAGTCGCTGATCAGTGGATGCGCTTTCTAATTGATCATTTGTTTCTTTCTGTTCTTAAATAATCCTCGTCAATAGAAATGTGGGGTTTTGAAACACCATATGAAGAAGCAATTCAATTCCTTCGACAGTTCTAATGCAGTCGAACCTCTATTTAATAAAATCGCCAATTTCAAAAAAATAAATTCATTATGTGGAAAATTTGTTAAATAGAAAGTCATACTGTTTAATATACTTTATAAACCACATTAAAAATTTTAAATTCAGAAACTATTCATTATTAAATAAAGTAATTATTCACACATTTTGGAAATTAATATCTATTTATTTTATATATATCACCCATCAAAAAAAGAAATCTGTAAGGGAAACAAGGGAGAAAGACATTGTCCAGGAATATATAGTATTTTTAACTTTAAGAAAATTTACATTAAAATTAATAATTTTAATGTGAATTTCGAAAAATAATAATTTTAATGACATTTTCTAATTTTAAGCATTTATAAATTTAAATTATTTTATAATCAGTAATTTTAAGCGTACCTTATCACATATCCTTAAATTTAATTACTGATAAAATCTGTTGATTTTGTTACGGTTTTTAGCATGAAATATTACAACAATTTTACTGCTCTCGATGAGTTAGGTACCTGGTAAAACAAGTTTCAAAGTCATGGATAACCAGAAAACGTATTAAAAGAGAGATTAGTTTGAAATGTCCGGAAATATTTTAAAAATGGAGCGAAAGAAAAATTTAATCACCAGAGAAAAGTTTATTAAGTAGAAAATGAAGTTGGTTATTTTGGAGGTTATTTTATGAAAAAAGTAGTAAAATGTTCTTGGTTCCTGTAAAAAGTACTCAAAATAGAAAAGTTCGCAAAACAGAGGTTCTTAAAATGGAGGTTTGAGTATATATAGAATTGTATGTAAGGTCGAATAATAATAATTACATGCGAATAATTCATTTCTTATTGTCAAAATAAATTGAGATTCTCATATTGGGAACTTTGAGACGTTAAAAGTAATTAACACTTAAACCAAGAAAGTTTTAAGTTCAGAATTACAAAGCAAATTATAATAAATGCAACCCATAATTAACTTGTTGAGTTTGAATAATTTTTTATTGTTAAATGTTTAACATGTTAACATCTATATATAAGAAAGTATGCATATAAAATGTCAATAAATTAGCCATATGTAATTCATAAATTTCCTTCCTGTGCTCATTTGAACAGGTTTGTACGTGTCGTGCGAACTGTTTACAATATTATATCGTTTTATTTATCTCTACAGGAATATATATTTATAAAAATTACATAAGTATTATGTAGATATATTTGTGGTGTTTTTTTCCTTCAAATAGTATAACAAACACTTTTTACTTTTAACCTTATGTTTCAAAGTATTATGTCCTGAAATACTGACATAAATCAGCTTCTAATTCATTTCTAAATTTGGAGAAGTTGTACTCGCTTCAATAAAATTTTAAAAATATCTAAGTACATCATGTTTACTACTAAATTATTTCTAAAATATTCTAAGCAAAATAATAATCTTCATTTAACAGTTTATATAAATTACGGAACAATAGTTTTTTACATCTATGTATTCATATTTCCAGTATGAAATTAAAGAAAATAAATATAGCGTTTGTCTTCATAGACAATAAAGGTAAATATTTTGAAATAATTTCCATATACTTTCGATCAACTCCTGATATCTATTGTTTACATTAATCAATAATTACTTTATTTCATTTCACTTTTATGGAGAATGTGTTATTTTTATCCCCCTTGTTTCTTCCATTCACAATGAATGAATTATTAAGTTTATTTACGTTACTTCCTTATTTTGCTCAATTTCAATACTATCGAATATCCGTTGTAATTTCTAAGTACATGTTTATTTCTGAAAAACTTAAAAACATTACGAACATGGCATTTTTAATATAAACTTTAAGGTATTTTTAAGGACATGCTGTGAAATCCGTTAAAATTATTTCTATCGCCATGAAATTATAAACAAATTAATGATATTTAAATAAAAACTAATACTGCAGATTCACACGTCAAAAATTAAATTGCATGTGATAGACACAAAACATTCTCATTTAATCTTTTATCATTTGACAACACGAGTATTGAAAATACGAGTTTATTTTATTACTTTCATGAAATTAAAACTAGAAAATGCTCTTCTGAAAATGGCTTAGATTTTTTTTTTTTAATTCTCAAGCAAAATTAGTAATATTTATCTCAACGAAAAAATTCAGCACTTGTAACAGGCATTTTTAATGTTTTTAGCTACATTTTAAATATTTGCCTAATATGAAAAAAATAACAAAGAAACACAGATTTTCATGATTTATGTAAAAAGTTTTTTTTAAAATAAACCAGAGTAAAATATTGTTTTCATCTATTTTCATCTTAAATTTAAATGAAAAGGAATCCGTAAATGTGAAAATCAAACAAATAAATAAGAAAAAAGTTTTAAAAAAGTAAAGCTGTATTATATAATATATTAAAATAGTTCATAATTACTATTTAAGAAATGCAAAAGGCAATCTAAATACTTATAAAAATATAGTTATCCAGTCCAGGCATGTATAGTATTGATGATTAAAGAATTAGATTTAATAATTATTTAATAATGAAATCAAAATATTGTTCTTAATTGCCAAAATAATGAATCTCTCTTACATAATGAATTTGCATTTAATGGAAAGAATACCGAAGAGAGAGAGAGAGAGAGATTCATTGCTATGGCTAAAAATACACTTAATATAATTTAGTGCAATAGAATTTGTTTCTTTTCTCATTAAATATGCAATAGTTAATAGTTATTTTTGTTAGAATCTTAATAATAATGAATTTGTTCCACATCAATAACCACAATTTACTATAATACCCAAAAAAACAAATACTATTTAACACCATACAAATGCTGCCATATATACTCAGTTTATATAGACTTCAAACTCTGGCCAGAGAAAAAAAAATTAAGAGGAAGGGGAAAAAAACTGGATTCTAGAAAATGCGAAGAGGTTTAATCACTTGCTCTCTTGATAAATTTCCTTCCCTAAAAGACTCCCAACAAGTCTTTTGTAAGCAACGAACGTTCTTGTGATTCAGTACCCAACAATAGAACCCCAACGTGAGGGTTAACAAAAATACATAAAATTTAAATAATAAAAAAATTATACTCATGAATCATAATACAACGCTTGACTTGCAGAACACTTTCCACCTTCCTCTTTGTGCTTTCTCTTCCACCCTCCCCCTACCTTTTTTTATCTTTCTTTTCCAAGACACCCTTTTGGAACATTCCTTTTCCCATCCTCCAACCACAAAGACTTTTCACTTGCTCGCAAAATTTCTGCTAGGGTGTAAATTTCGTCAGACAAAACCCGACCACCGTACTTGCTAAGCAGTTTGCTAGAGTAATGAGCTTTAAATCAGAGTTTGTTGGTTGTTGTGTTTTTTGGTAGTTGGAAAAGCGAGAGCAGACGTTTGGTGTGCTTTATTTATTTTTTACAGCTTTTTGTACCCGCTTTAGCTGGAAGAATGTACTGGTTTTTATATGTCTGAGACTGCCTTTTGTGGAAACCTCGCGCGTGCGCTGTCACTGAGCTGTGCCCCTTTTTTGGAAGTGTTATCTTTCTTAGTGAATTGAAGTTGAGGAATCGGATATTTTATATCCTCCTCTTTACTGTCTTTATTGTTGAAATGTGGATGAGAAATTGAATTTCGTGCTGGTGGCACCTGAAGTTTATTAAAATAAATGATAAAACTTATGAAACTGAAGCCTCACTTTAAATTATGTGTTTGATACTGCTTACTGATTTTTTTTTAAATTCTGGAAGGTTGTGCTAAGCAATTTTTATTCTATGAAATCCATACATGCATTTTATATTCAAGCCGTATTGATTATTTATACATGAAAAAAAACAATAGATTTTAATCTCTCTTAGATGTTATATTTTTTAATATGGAATATAATGTAATTCGCATAAATTTAGCTTACAAATAAGTGTAATAGTAATCCTTCTTTTAGTTTAAAAGTTATTTTGGTTTGGGAAGACTGCATTAAACTGTTTATTCTCCACTGAAATTGTTCTCATTTATCTATGGTTTATCAAGGCCGTATTTAATTACATATATGCTTAAAAATGCATATTACTTATATTGTTATAATGTTTTCTCAGTTAAGCTGAAATAACGCTACAAAGATAACATGAACACTACAAAAATCATCTAAGGTTGTAAATGTGAACAACTTCTTTATGTATTATGCGAGTATACTTATAATTTACTATTATGTATATAGATTAGAGTGCAGTTTTTTAATATGGTAACTGTTTTTCTGACAAAACAAAAATGCTAAAAAAAAGTCTAAGGAAATGAAAAAATAATTCATTCAATGTAAGATAATACTAAACAAAATTTTTTTGCAATAAAGTAAAATCTGATTCCAATCAATAATATTCTATATATAAAAAAAATTATCTTGCTTGAAAAAAAAATTCTTTATAAAACAAAAATCTGCTTCTTTTTATATTTTATAATTTTTTAAAAATATTTTTCCCTCAACTTATTTGCATTGGATTTTTTTAATGAACTCCTCTTTCTCGTGTATAATTATTTCTAACAAAAATCATTTTTTTTTTATTTTCTTTTTATATTCTTGCAATTTATGATTTTGTAACTTAATAGTTTAAATTACCCACTTTACATAGCTTCATTGATTACTAAATACCATTTTTAGAAATATAAGATATTTAACTATAATTAACTCTTCGGGCAGCTTTCCCACACCTCTATCATGTTTTCTATAATAAATACAAACACTTCTAAGCCCGGATAAATTCAAACACTCGTCAGCATCTCTCCAACCATCAATAGCACTCATACTCCAAACACATCATATATATTCACTTACTTATTACAAATTCCCTCATTACGGATGTAATAATGCGAATGCTAGTTTACCATAATAATTCCGAACAATTAAAAAATACGGCCTCTTTGGCGCATTATCCTTTTTCCATGCCAAGTGCACTCGTTTCCTCTGGTGCAAGTGGCATCGTTCTTTAATAACGCTTGTGCTCAAATGAAAGGCGCAGTTTTGGCTTCTGTGTCCATTAAGCGTGAGATAATGTTGCGGAGGAAAAGGGGCAATGCGACCACCATTCAAGCCACGGTTAATTATGGTGTAATTAAATGATATGCCCGGTAAATTGAGAGCGAGTTCAGAGAGCAGTGTCTGCTGATTCAGCTTCGCCCTGAGGGAGGTTGTACTAAATGCAAATTCTACAGTTCCGCTCTCAGCTTTGATTAGACAACACATGGTGTTTGAATAGTAATAATTTTAAATTACGGTATTAATATCGACCAAATTGAAAACAATTTTTTTTCTTCAAGCACCAAAATTTTTCAACTTGAGCTCCCTATTCTGATTCATGTAAAACATTGAAGCTAAGTTATTTTTAATGTGTTAAAAAATTCACTCCTGCTAACAAATCAATGATTTTTTTGTTATACTGTGTTTCTTATTTTGTTTATAAGTGAATGAAAAACGTTACATTTTACTGGGTGATTTTAAAGTTTATGATGGCAGAATGCTAAAAGGGCATATATGCTATAAACACATCTATTTTATGTCAGAAACTTTTTCTATCTAAAAATTTTCTCCGAATTTTCAAACTGTTTTTTAACACTGGGCATTTCCTATTAAGTACCTTCTGACAATAAAAGAAAATTGCCGATTTATCAAGCTCAAATGAAAATACTGTGTAATAATTTTTGAAAATGAAATTAAATATTATAAATGCATTTTTTTTCGGAATCTGGTTCAGCAGTGTTTGAAAACAAAAGGCCTCGAAGCAAAACTGTTTATAAAGAGATTTAATCAAGCAGTAATGTAATATATATGTCGAAAACTAATATTAAAATGGAATTATCATATCTTTAAATACATATGTGTTTTAAAAATATTAGCTTTAAAATAAAGCTTAAGTTTATTAATTACATGGAGTGAGTACATTCCCTACTAATTTTTATAAATGTAAGTACATAAAAAGCTCGAATGGAAATAAATTTTATCTAACAAATATTTTTACTTCATAAATAATGATTCAAATAAGAATTGTACTTTTTATAGCTTTGAAAGTTTGCATTAATTTTTTAAAAATTTTTTATACTACTAAACATTTTGATTTTTATAACGTTTAATACCAATTTTTGTTTTCTTCTAATGCTTAATCAATGAGTTTGATTCGTAATAAATCACAAGATTAATGCATTTAATCTTTGAATTGAATTTAAAAGTTATATTTAAAATATATTTAATTCATTAACAAGTTTAATTTGCGTTAATATTTAGCTTGTGCTAATTATATTCAATGGAAAACTTTTTTTGAAGTAATTTTCATCACTAGTTACTTTATAACTTACTTATTAGTTACTTAATCTAATTTTTAAGTGATTTAAGATTTTTTGATAAAGGATTATCTCTATTATGGTACAATCAAAATATAATGGAATGTATTTACATTACTTTGAATAACATAATTTTAAAAACATGAGAAAAAATTATTAAAATTGTAAAAGTAATTGTTCAAACTGAAGTTAAAAAAGTTATGTTATACGAATTTAAATGCTAGAGAGATGCGATAAGATTTTTTAAATGCCTCTCTCAAGTACCTACCCCCAATTCATTTCACATTATCTGGAGTAATTAAGAAGCAGTTTATATCTATTGCGCTATAAATCTTGAGATTTACTTTTAAGCAAATAAAAGCCAGGTTTCATAAGATTTTTTTAAAAAAGTATTTCGTGGAATTTATTATTAACATTTAAACTCTACTCAAAATTTTTTGAAATATTTTAATAAATTCTGATTTATTTTTAAATTAGCTATATGAATATTTAATTGTGATTTGAAAATCTCTTTTTGCTCTTTCTCATTTTGTAAGATTACATTTATCTGTGAAATATTTATTTATTGTGCGAGTATTCGTTGTAAGTTGAAGACTTCAATTTCCTTTTTGATGTTTTACTACAAATTCTGAATTCGATTTCTTAAGAATTTTTATTTATTTTCATCTCTTTAACTCAATAACAATTAAAACAGTTTAAAAACAAAAATTTAAATAAAGTTTCATCATTCAAGAGGGAAAAACATTTCGAGCACAAAATAAACCGTCTTTGAAAGGAAATTATTCATTCATTCTTCTTCACAACCTACTTTGAAGAAGTCAAGTTAGTTCCAGTCCTTAAATAAACTAGACTGGTTGTTACCATCCTTGATGTGAAACATTTTTTTAGCCTTTGTTACCGGCGCAACTGTTTCGTTACGATAAGACAATAGAAAGCTGTTGTCTGTTACTTTAACAGCTGAAAATACCAGAGAAAAAGAAAGAAATCCTATTGTAGTTTTTTGTTAAGGGAACTTGATCCAAATAAAGCAATAATATTAAAAAGTACTTTGAAAAAACTCGCCAACGAACAGTTTGGGATTCACTTGTCTCTTTATAAAATAAATAAATAGTTTTGAGAACTGAGACTGGAAATAAACGTATTATGATTACATCGACTATTATTTAAAGTGTATTCAACTGTCAGGATTAGAATTGTTACATTTGCAATTATAATAGTTGAACTCCAGTTTTACTTATTAATAGTAGAAAAAAATTGAATTTCCTTCCTGAAACATTACTAGAGAAATATAATTAGCTATAGCTAATGGTTATAAATATTATTATTCAAGGTCAGATGACGAGAACGTCACCCGAGTTAATATATAATCCAGTGTTTCCACTTTACACTCCATGAAAACGTTGAGATTATCTGAATATAACTTGCCTTCTTGTTCCTTTCCCGTGAGCGTCTTCAAAGACATTTTTAACACATTTATATTTAATTTAAATAAGATTACTGTTTAATTAACTATATTTACAACAGCTTAAAAGAAAAGCGAAAAATTTTTTAAAAATAAAGCGAGTTATTATATTTTTATAATAAAGCGATACGCAAAATATAACGTAATCAATATTTTACTGATATATTACAAAAAAAAAAAAATTTGTTTTGAATACTAGACTTTTGAATTGTGCATTCTTATTTTTCTATGAGTACAAAACATCATTAGCATTATTTTAAGTCCTTCATTTACTATTTTTAGATTATATTTATTATGATGAAATGATTTAAAATGAATTAAGACAAAAATTGAAATCGATATTTTAATGCTGTAATTTATTTTATAACAAATTCAGTACCTGGATTGCATCCATTCCGTCTATAAATTTAAATCAAGGCATTTATTTTCTTAAAAAATTTTTTTGTCAAGAACCAAATATTTAAAAAATTTTCTGCAAAAATTATTATTATTCCATTATTTAAATTAAAAATACTCAAAAATATAGAAAATGCACTGAGTATCTTTTTCTTTTCTAAAAATTCTCAATATAATATTTTAAAACATAAAATAAGACATATTACGTAAGACCTTTAAAAGATTTTGTGGCTCAAATTGCCCCGAATTTTGCCAAATGATTCTTCAAAACATTGATTTCGAATAGCTATATCAATAAAATTCATTTAAAAGTATTTCAATCTCGTTAGAATTGAAATCGATTCCTATAATTTTGTCTGAAAATCAATATACCTTAATTTTGAATACGTCAAGAATTATGTATAAGGGTCTTTTTTTATTAAGAAAGGGTTTTCTACAAATCTATACATCTTCTATTATGACAATCACTGTAATTAAAAAGTTTCTTTTTTTTATTCGTGAAGTGCCTATTAATCCGTTGTAGTATTTTTGCTGTTCATCTATTATGTGGTCACTGAACATATAGAATCTTATAAAAACTGCTATTCAGGTTAAAACAAAATAAAATATTATCCTACAGTACAAGAAATTTTTTCTCAAGCTATTGAAAAATTAATGCTTGCTTTAATAATAATTATATTTCCCCATTATGTTTTAGATGTGTAGTATTAGTTCACCGAAAAAGAGGACATCATTCATGCCTGTTTAATTTCATACTATTAAAGTCATAATTACAATGTAAAAGATTTTAATATTGATTTGTTGAAAGATACAAAAAGAAGTCCCTTCCTTATTCTCTGAAACTACGCAACAAATTAAGCTTATTAAGCAAATAATTGATTATTCTACTCTCTCAAATTGTATCAAAAACTTCTGGCTTTTCCCTGCTTTTTTTGCAATGTAAAAAAAGTGTCCTTTACAAAAAATTATATTTTCTACAATTACTAATTTTTTAATAATTGGGATCAGTTTTAATAAAAGAGCGTTTGTATTTCGTGTGAAAAATTTTATAATTAAAAATTTTTAATTGTAAGGAAAGCTTATTTAGTCAAATTTAGTGCATTATGAGAATTTTTAAAATGATTTTACATTTTCGGATATTTTTTGTAGGTATATATTGTCAAATTTTGTACATACATTGCATTATTATTTTTATATAACTTGTAATACCACATTTTGTATGGATTGTTACATCATTTTTTATAAATTGTTATATTATTTTCTGTAAATATTATATTTTATATATTTTTCAATTTGTGTATTTGAAAAGAATTTGATGATTTATTTAATTTTTCATACATTTTTTTGTAACTCTTTTGTTTCTGTTTTAACATCTTCGACGCATTGAAAACCAGTGATTATTAAATAAACAGAATATTCTCTTATATTTACAGGAAATAATATAGCAATATATAAAAAAAATAATGTAACAATCCATACAAAAAGTGGTATTATTTTTGTAAATTCAGAAGAATGCAGTTTTTCAACGTTGTAACAATGGTTCCACTAATAAAAATTTTCCTTGACTCTATTCAAACTGAATACCATTATTTGCCTTTATAATACGGAAACTTAATTCCTTACAGTAGTTTAGCAAATAGTACCATATTTATAAACTTTTTTAAATTGGAAGCCTAAATTAAAACTTTTAAAAGGAAAGACTATTAATTTTATTTGTATTAGTCTTCTTAGAAAAGATTAATAATCCTATTATCTATTATATCAACGGGTACTCACCACACAATGAAGCAAAATGTCTTAATGATTTCTGTACGGCCTTTTTTATTATGTATTCAATTTGATTCTTCTCACAAGAATTAATATTAATAATAAGAATAAATTTATTAACATTGTAAAATATTTTAAGTATAAGTTTCTTCAATGTAATTTTAATTTTTCTTATTTTAGTCGCTTAAAAATGAAAACACAAAACCTTTTAAAAATTTATGCCGTATGCTCAGGCATTTTTATTTGAAGCATTAAGATAGTATTTTCATTTTGTAAATTTTATTTAATTGTTTTAAAAATATATTTAATCGCAATATGATTACACATTTTTATTGTATGTATAAAAACTTTTTTGCATTGCTAAAAATAGGGTGATTCTGTTTCCTTTCTGTAATTTTAACGATATTAAATTTTAAAGAATATTTACACTTAATTACAACGTTTATATTAGATGTATAACCTTAAACTGATAAATTTTGCTAAGTGCGTTTGAAATAAAATTAAGAAATACTTTCAGCTACATATAAACTTACATAATACTTTCATTTCCATGATGCTTTTAGAAATAACCCGTTTTTTTCTATTACTCTAAAATATTATAGTATCTGATCTACACGAAAATTGAATAATATTCTAAATACTTATAAAACATAATAATATATTATTGATATATATTTTATATAATCGATATTTTCTTAGATAATTCTATTAATATTTGCATTTAAATACCGATACTCTTATATTTACATTAAACACATTTGAAAAATATACTTAAGTAATACTACTACATTATACATAACCAAAATGCACTTGTACAAAATTGATATTTGCATTAAATATATTATGTGTACAAACTGTTAATCCTCCTTTATTTTGGGGTTCTTCCCCCAACCCGTGCGATGCTGTACAGCCCGAAAAGGGAAGCCATTAACATTCCATACATCGTCATCCGAACCCTCTGTAATAGCGGACGCTTGGTGAATTACGTATCTCAAAAAGTCTACGTTCTTTGCTAATTAGTGTTTAATCTGCAAATAAACAAGGGACATACGCATACCTCTCGCAAAATCTACAGCTCGGCTATTAAATATGTTGTTAAGTGGTAAAGGACAAAGTTGTGCTTTAATGAAGTAATAATCGTAAACGAAAAATGCAACCGTCTCTTCAAAGTCATCCTTAAAACATGAACTCGCAGAAATTAGTTAATGTTAAACACCAAAGCGGATAACGAGCATTTATTCGATGTGATGTCAAGGGATAATGTCCTTACATTTAAGGATACTTAAAATCACTTTCTCTGCCGCTGTAATAACCGAGAATGATTAAAGAGGTGAAGGAATTTCCGTCATTTTAGTTGAAATAGTAGAATTCAAGAATACTTGTATACGATAAATTTTACGAAAAAGTCACATATTTTTTTCATGAATAAGTGAAAATTTCAATTGTTGGTGCATAGAAAGATTTAATTTTAAAAAAAATCCGATCATACGTATTTATTTTTATTAGAAAATAATAGTAAGACCAAAAAACAGTAGAAAAGAAGCCTTAATATAGAAATTTTATATTATGTAGAGAGAATTTATTTTTTATTTACAATAAGAAATACTGTAAAAAATTATTTTAATATTTCGTTAAATAGAACTTTTTCAGAGTCGTTTTTGAATGTTGTTCAGATTTTTTCTTGTTAATTAATTTATTGTTTATTAACATCACTATAATCTTTTTTTTTTTTTTTGTCAAAAAGAATCAATGATTCCTGTAGTAGTAATTGGTTATATTACTACTGCAGGTTATTTACTATGTATATTATATTATACATGGCATATATTAAATCCAGTACTAATTTACTGCAGGAAATTTAATAATAGTAATATATGCCATGCCGATAGCTATAAAAATAACAGATTTCGGACTTGAAACTGTTTGCAAGAACTCAAAATTCTTAATCAGTTTAGTTAATTTTAATTTTGTAAGAATAATCTTTTAAAAGTACGCAATATCGTAATACAAAAAGAATGAAGAAGTTTTTTCTCGCATTACTTTTCCTGATTACATTATAATTTATCAGGTATATTTACTAAAGTTCTGTTCATACTTCAATTAATTGTAATATTAAATAACGTGAATATACGTTAAGAAGTTAAATTAGAGGGCAATTTAATACTTAGAATCAAGTATTATACACACATAGTTTTACAAGTATATTAAAAATTTATGCGTTTTTGATTATCAAAAATAAACCCAGGTGCTACTTCATTTACAAGTTAAGAGTTCAAATAAAAACTGGAAATAAAAAATAACTTGAAAAGAACAAGCAATTATTTTCCCTCTTGCTTTTGAAAATGATCAAGTTATATTATTCTTATAAAAATACTACTGTGGTTTCCTTCTTTAAATAACGTAAAAATTGTGTGATTAGAATTTTTTTTATCGTTATTGTAAATAAATATTATTCAACCACATATAAATACAAATATTTTCATGTATTAATCAACACAGTTCAGAATACAAAAGTATAAATCATGTAGAAAAAATCTGAGAATTCATGAAGTCTTAAAATTCAGATGTGATGTATAAATGAAAAATAAGAGCAAGTTATTTGTTACAAAGTTTATAAATGAATATAAACCAATTGACATGCAACAAACTCATAGAAGAAAGCATTTCCTTTTTGATCAATAGTATAAACAAGTTTTCCTGGTTGTAATAAATCCTGAACATTTAAAAAAGAAATATATCGTGCTTTTTTAACAAATAGTCTTTTCTAGCATGTTATTCGTTTAACATAAATCCAGGAAGTATTTTTTGATTCATTTAGTATAATTAGATAGAAAAAATATTTCCATTCCATACAAGAAAATAAAAATTATTATTTAAAAAAAAATCCAATTTGCAATTAATTTATCATTTTTTTTCCGTATAAGCTAAACTTAGTGGTGCAACAGCCCATTACGGACAAGGCCTACAGGGCGAATCTCAGTATTCGTAACCTTAGATGCCGGGATGCATATGCAGATGTTCCGGCCAGGTGGTCAGTCTGACACGATAAATTAAGTTAATTGATAAAAACAAATTGGGATATTATTGAAGTTTTGTTAACTTCAATATATATATATATATATGTGTGTGTGTGTGTGTGTTTTGATAATTCATTTTCCCATTCATGTTTTTTTATATTTAAGTTAAAACTATATACAGTACAAAATTTCAAAATAAATAAACTAATCGGGCATATTTTCTTTTGGGTAAAACAAAAAAAGTAAGTTAAATCTTCAAGATATCTAAAAATTGTACAGCTAACCTTACGAGAAATTATGTTAATGCTACATTAACGTAATATCGAAAAATATTAAGTTCTAATTATAAATGTGATTACAAAATAATTATCTTTATAACTAATAAGCACACATTTAAATGATTCAAAATTAAATATCATTAAACAAAAAAAAGTTTCTTAATTTTCGGGAGAAGCTAAAATAAAATCGTAATATATTATATTTTAATACAGCACCTGTATAACAAAAACTTTTTTGCTTACAGTTAGAATTATTTTAGTCAGTGAACAGGACTACTTTATCTTTAAAAAAGTTATTTTATATGTTTTCTTTAATGATAAACGGAGTCTTGAAACTAGATTCTAGTATAAAAAAAGAAAACATAATGGAGCAGATTGGAACTGGAACTTTCAAAAAGAGAAATTGTCATTTCTCTAAATAAATAAATAATTTATCATGTCTGTCTATGAGATCATAAAAACACTAAAATACATTTTTCTCAAATTTATGCAATATTTAAGACATTTAGGCAAAATTTATTGATTTTTAAAGATAAATATACATCTAGATTTAACTTTTGTAAATCAGTATTAGCATGCGAATCTCCACAGGGTTCATTCTTGATTTACACCATCCTCTACATTTTGTATTTATAAATTTATATCCGTTTTCTTATGATATTTGCTTCATCTAATCTTATGGCTTGTTAATGTAAATCTATAAAATTATACACATCTCAAAATCAAGAAGCTTTCAAGTAGAACTAACTTTTCTTATTGTTGTTTTAAGATTGACTACATTTCTGAGTAAAAATTTATTTCACATTATCACTTTGAGTTTCTATGAGTATACATAAACAATGAAAACGGAATAGATAAAAGATATTATAATAATGTCCTTATAATGTGCATAAGTATCCGTAAATAATGCATAATAATGTGATGTATAATTTGTAATGGTCTGTAAATAATTTATACTAATGAGTATTTATACTTATGGTTGTTATCAACGAATTCTTTCTTTGATAAAATTATGCCGATAACGTTTGAACGATGATCAACAAATCGTTATGCTGAAGTTTTATCTTTAAGACAGGATAAATACAAAAAAAAATTTCTTACTTACTTGTTACTCTCATGATTTATTCAAACTCTAATATAATCCATAAAAGTGATGATGAGGCTAAATTTCATAATCCTTTAAGTGTCTTAAATTCATTCAATGAATTTCTTAGATTTATATAAGTGTATTTAAGATTTTTCGTTATAATTCTTTTGCTCTCTATGAACTCTTAAGGTGCCAATATAAAATTAACTCAACAGGGTTGCAAAAGCTGAATCCATTACATGTGCAGGGTGATTCATAACTCCCTTCGAGGTTTCGAAGAGCGAAAGTAAAAAAAAACTAGATTACAGCAAAAAAGAACATTTGAAAGTACCTATATAGAAACAATTCGAGTTTTGTTAGCATACCTTACACAGCTGTTCGATGGGTGAGACCTCGGTTACACAGCATACAATTAATACGATAGTCCACTCCCACCACACTCTACTCAACATGGTACTACTAAATTTACTGACAACACATGTTATCCTTTCATGCAGTTCTGCTGCATCATGCGGCAA
The DNA here is from genome assembly GCA_019973975.1 of Trichonephila clavata. Taxonomy (NCBI): domain Eukaryota; kingdom Metazoa; phylum Arthropoda; class Arachnida; order Araneae; family Nephilidae; genus Trichonephila; species Trichonephila clavata. The sequence continues at coordinate 42,203 of BMAO01038800.1, read as the reverse complement.
AGGAGGTACAAAAACTTGGTCTTATGTGAAAGACCAATTTTTCGGATAACAAGGAAAGGATAGCATTACTGTAATATTGTTGATAGTATCATGTTGAGTAGAGTGTGGCAAGAACTGGGCAGTCACATTGCTGGAAGAAATGTAACAAAGGTTTCACATGTAAAACACCTGTAAAGTATGCAAATAAAACTTGAATTTTTTCTGTATCTTTCATATATTTTATTTTTCTGTATTCGTGTTAGCTTTTTTACTACAGAACTTTGATACCTTGGAAGGAATTATAAATTAGCCCCATTATTTAATCGCTTCTAATTACTTGCTTTGAATTACCTTTCAAAATTATTTAAAATTATAAATTAAATTTTTAAGCTTTCGCGTCATATAATTACGATTCCACCAGACATTTTATTAAATTCTTCCTACCGATAAAATTTCCATTAAAATTAAAAAATGATGTTATATTTTATGTTACTTATAGTAAGTAGTAGTGCGCTAAGTTACATGCAAAAGAAAATTGATTAATACTAAAGGGTTTTTTTTAGTAAAACAAAAAAAAATGATGTATATACATTTTTAATATCAAGACCTCTTTCATACCTAAAAGTTGAAACTTATTTCTCTGAATAATTCCTTATTACATTCAATTTTTTTTACTCTCCATTGTTTCTGTAAATATTTTTATTTCTCATTGAAACATGTGGCAAGATCATTAATTCCTTCCCCTTACAGTAGCTAAATTTGGACCATTAAACTTATGACTACAATCTTGTGTGTAGAATCACTTATAGCTCAACCGGATACATTTCATTATGTACTTTCGCAGAAATCTTTGAGGTGGTGGAAATAGGATATGCCGAAGAACAAATACGTTGCGCAGGCAGCAAGCAATCAATCATTCTTCACTGAATTCCCTTTTTAACTTGTCAAATAAGAATGTGATAAGTGATTAAGAACTACAAGTTGATAATTAATGAGAGAAAACCATTTTAGTTTTTCTTCAAAGTAATGTCTGATTTTGTTTGAAATTGAATGAAATAATTTTAGAACAAAAAACCCGTATCTTGTTAATAAATAGAATGCATATATTAAGGAATTGAAGATTATTCTATGATAATTCTATTCTCTAATATTCTATTCTACAACAATTCTATTCTTTAATCTAATCCATAAAAATTCTATTCATTCTATTCTTTAATAAGTCTATTCTATAATATTCTATTCTACAACAATTCTATTCTATAATCTATTCCATAAAAATTATTTTCATTCTATTCTATAATAATTCTATTCAATAATCTGTTCTGTAATAATTCTATTTATTCTATTCTATATAATCTATTCCATAATAATTCTATTTATTCTATTCTATATATATATATAATCTATTCCATAATAATTACATTCATTCTATTCTATTACATAATTATTATATTCATTTTATTCTATTCCAAAATAATTATATTCATTCTATTCTATCCCATAATTATTATATTCATTTTATTCTATTCTATAACAATTATTATATTCCATAATCAGTGTATTCTAAAATATTCTGTTCTATATATTCTAATGAGGTATTTTCTTTAATATTCTATATTAGACACTTTATAATTTTTTCATAATTAAAATACACACAAAGTAATATTTTTAGAAAAGGTAAAATTAAATAATTATGATAAAGTTACGTATAAAAATTTTAAAGTTTATAAACTGAATAATATTGAAATATTTTACTATATTTTTTATACTATTATAAAAGAATAGAAAAACGTGAATTGAATAATTTTTAGAAACTGCATCTTTTTTTCATAAAAATATAATAAGACTTTCTTTATTAATTATTGTATATTAATATAAGCAGAGACAAACAATTATTTCTCAGTTCAATAGAACTTTTTAAATTTTTTTTCTGACAAATTGAAAAATTCGATAAATTATCGTTTGTTTATGAAATGCGTTCTCTATTATATTCCTTTAAAGAATAAAAATATTTAAAAGATTGAAATTGTCAAAAAATTAAAATGTTCTATTATCAATTGTATAATTTTACTACAATGTGGATAAATTTTTCTTTCAAATTGTGTCTCTTAACATTAAATAAATTTAGTTAATTTAATCTATTACATAAGTAACATGTTTTTGGAATGATGTCTCGATTTTGTTTAAACACTTCCTTGATATTATTCTTTAAATTAAAGTTCATCTTATTTTTCAGCATTTCAATAGTCAAATTATTTATTATAAACCATATCATTAAGGACTAATAACGTATAATCATGTAAAGCAATAATTTGAGTGGACAAGTAATCATCCCAATATAATAGCCACCACTTAGTCTATTTTAAAATAAAAAAGTAAGCTCTTATAAATAGAACGCTTATTAAAATCAAGATTAAGCTCTGGTATTCAAAAACCTTTTTTGTTACACAAATCTTATTATAACCATTAAAATATATAATCGTCATATTATTTCTGTATGAATATTGGTTTTTTTAACGATTTCGTACTATTTTTATTACTTAAATATTTTCTTAATTCTACAAATTCTAATTTTTCCAGTTAGTTTAATCTAATAAGAAAAGTTAATTCTGAGCATAAAGTTAAGAGCATTATAATTAAAAAGTAATATGTACATAAATGATGTACATTAATTTATCTAAAATAGTTTACTGGATAAAAATAGCTCTGATTAAAATGTTGATTGTATAAACTGTTAAGTAAGTGTACAAGGAAATATTTTATATTTCAAACAGATTATTATTTCTTTTCAGTAAAAGTATACAGTAAAAAAAGTTATGAGTAAATGACTGATTGTTTCATTTAAATGATATTAATAAAATTACAAGTTTTGAGAGTTAGATATATATTTAAAAATGTTAAAAGGAAAATTAATTAATTTATATCAATTAGTGATCTTTTTCTTGAAACATAGCGTAAATAACAAGGAAAAAGTTACTCTCAACTAATTGTTTTTGTAACCAGTGTAAAAAACAGCATAGTTTAACAAATAAGACAAGAGGAAAAAACTATAAAATGCTATTGCTATAACTCTAATATATTGCTGAAAAATTTTCCCTTCTATTTCATTCATAAAAAGTATAGGAATATCGTTATATCAAGTAACACTTTTATAAATGTTACATTTAAAATGTGAACAATAATGACACAAATAAACCCAAGGTATTAATATTAAAATACTTCGGTGCATTTTTTTAAAAGAATATAAATACTTCTTAGTTAAAATACTCTATGTAGAATTATTTTATCTTTTTAACTATATTATTTTTTAAAATTTTTTTATCTTTTTAAAAATTTATCTATTAAACAATCACTATTTGAAAGACTAATAATTTTCTGAATAATAATAAAGCATTCATTAAATTTCTTTACAATTTTTTTTTTGATAATATGAAATGGTCTGAAGTCTTATAAACAAAATATCAATGCTAGGCAAAAAAATACTAAATTTTTTCAAGATAATAGTAGTGATAACAATTTACTACCTTGTCAACAAGTTACACTTTTCAGAGATATTGACCTGATAAATATGAAAACATTATGCAGAAAGAAAAAAAAGCAGATAAGATATCAAAATTCAAAGTTATCTTACGCGAGACTACACATTCAAAGAAATTAAAGTAAAATCGTATTCATTTGACTTCTTTGTAACTATTTTATCTTTTGCATAATTATTAGTCACCATTTCTCTACACTAAAATAACAGGACATTTTAAGGTGCCGTTAATAAGGACATTTTAAAATGCCGTGTTAAGTGGTACGGATAGTAAATTATTTCAACAGTTGTAAAACTTCACCTTTAACCATTTAATAAATATCAGATTTTAATTTTCAATACTTACTTTAAATATTTTGGAAAGAAATTCTGCTATTATAACTATCAGTGTTATTAAGAAAAACAATTAGATGAAATAATAATGAACAGCTTATATTAATAAGCAAATTATTTGTAGTATATAATCGGCTTTCGTACTAAACATCATTGTTCCGTTCTTCTTTACATAACGACCCATGTGTTAGAACCGGTAGATATTCGTTTCGTATTACTTGTGTGCGAAAAGGAAGACTTGTTGACGCCGAGTGTTCTAGGAGTTTATCCGGCGGCTTGTTGCTTCTAATCATCGTTGAACCGTGAAAATTTTCTTTTTCTCTACTCTCAGCTTTCACTGGCTACCTTCTCTCTGCGGCACAAAACCACAAGAGCCTTTCTGTTCATATGGCAGGCATATTAGACTCCCCTTGAGATAACAGTCATTCTATTAAATGAATTTGCAACCATTAATTCAGTTTCCAGAGAGAGTTTATTTATGTTATTTAAGAAACTTCTTATGTAATTAAAACTTTTTGAAGTGTTTTAAAAGTGATTAATTTGTCAGATACTTTATATGTTGTTGTTATTTTTCATTTAATATATGCTAAAGGAGTGAAGGACGGTTTTCCTTTTTGTGAATAATTCTTTTTTCTCACTTTATTTTTCTTGTTAGTTTTATGAGATAGGTGAAAAATAAAGTTGTTTCCATTATTTTTTTAATTAATAGAGATGCTTAGGAATAGTTTAAAATAGGGAAGTTTTAAGGAATAGCATGGATTTTTAATAATCTGAAGGAGTCTTATTAAATAAGGTACTGTATAAATATTCTTTCAAATTCATTACGAAATAAAGACTATAATTAAAATTAAAAAAGTATGAAAAATTTATTTTTCATAAGTGTAATATATTTTGCAACTTATCCCTAATAGAAAAAAAATAATGGAGGGTTTGTTGATGTTTTTTCCCAATTCTTACTATTAGCTCACTTCTCTCTATATATGTATTTATTTTTTATAGGGATATTTATCTTGTTCAAATTTTCAATCGTTAATAAAATACTTTCTATTCATCCATTCAAAGTAGGAATTGACTAAAGAAAAATTTTATATTACTTGTTTTTATTAACAATGTAGGTAATTTGTTTTTTTTACAATGAAAATATATTGTGCATTTTTTGTATAATGTAGTTTACAATATAGAAAATAAAATGACCTTAAATACAGTTTTGCAGCATTATTTATTGTTGATAGTTTTAAGAATAATAGAATAATAATAAATTTGACCTTTATATATTCAAGCTCATTTTGTAAAATAACATCGTAATAATATTTTCTATTATATTGAACTCACGTTGTGAGAATAAACTCATTATACTGATATTTTAATCCATTTGTTAAACACGATCAATAACTCCTTTTTTAATAAGGTAAATATTTCTTTTATATAATGAGACATTCAGTATGAAAAAAAAAAAAAAATTTCCTCTACTTAGTCTAAAAATTCATATACATAAATTATGTTTTTAACAAAATGAGCTTAATTAGTATTCATCTAGACACAGCGAAGCTCAAAAACCTGAATTTTAAAACCTTCTTATTATGTATTGGGCGGAAGATTGCAACAAAGTCGTGTTTTTCGAATTAGATCATCATGGGTTAGAAGTATTGCATTTTGTTACTTTCATAATTTCAGCAATCATTCAATTTAATTAAGTAAAAATTTTATAATGTGTTAAAATTCCCATTCTTCGAAACATATCTAAACTTATCTTTAAAACGAAGAACTATGAAGGTAAGCATTGAAAAATATTGCAAAAATAACTTATTTGTACCTTAAAGTTGTATTTTAATATTCATAAAACTTCAGAATGATTCATACGTTTAAATTAAAATTAATATAAAATTAATTAGTATGAAATTTTTTTATGCAATAATATGCTTTGTATACTATAAAGAATAATAAAAATTTCTTTATAAAAATATTTCTCTGCGAAATTAATCAGTTTTAATTAAAATAAATAGATTTTGAAAAGTTCTTGAAAATGTTTATTTGAATAAAAAAATTAGTATTTTTTATTTAAGTATTAGTTGATACTTTTAAAACAATAAATATTGTATCAAAAAATGAGTTAAATAATCATATCATTTAGAAAATAGTATTTTTGTAATGTTGCATGTTCCTTTTTCAAGAATAATTATGTGTTTTGCTACAACAATGAAAAGTTTTGAATTTTAAAATAAACAAAATGCCCTTCTTTATAGTTTAGCTTTACTCAACATTCAGAAAGAATTAAAACATGATTGTTATGTGTGATAGAATATTAAATACTATCAATTTGCAGCTTTTGTGTAGTCATGCATCCTCAAACACATGCACACACAATTGCAGAATTAAATATGAATATACCTTTTAGAAAATAATACTTCATTTAACATGGATAAATCTTAAAACTACAGCAAAATAGGGAATTTGCATTTAAATTTTTGGACATTAGTCTAAAACTAATAATCGGCAAATCAGTAGAAAAGAATTAACTCGTGAAAGTTCCCCATATAGTTACCATAAAAGACTATCCGTATTTATAAAACAAAAATAGTGAAACCTAAATTTGTTTTGTTTCTAAAAGTTGCACTTTAAAAATTTAATGAAGGTACAAAAAATCAAAGCAAGCACTACTTTCATAATTTTAATGTTAAAGTTAATCATTTCTTTCATACTTCATTCAAAATTAGATATAGAAAAAACAAACTAATCCCTTTTCTATTAAATTCGTATGTTTGAAATTATATTTTTCTAAGCCAAAAAACAATGTTTAAATATGATGAAAATATAATATACTAATTGAATATATAATTTCCTAAAATTCCAACTCTATATCTTATAAGCAACAATTTATTTTTTGCATATAACTATTAGCTTTAACAAACTATCAATTTCAGGCAGTCAGTAGCAATTAATAGGCTTTTCTGATCATACATAATGCCTCGTTCTTAATAAGTTGTAAAAAAGTATAAGCTTTTGTATGAAAAACAATGATTCTTATGTTCATACTAGCTGGTACATCCGTTCGTCGCACGGCTGAATTGAAAAATCAAACAATACAAATTGGAGGATAAAGAAGTTTTTAATGAGTTTATTTTACGTGAATTGTAAATTAAACAAAAACAAAAAAAGCTTTTTGCATATCTCAGCTGAACAAAAAAAACCATATTTGTTAAATTTTAAGTATAAAAGTCTAATAGCTGATAAAAAGGATTTTTTAAAAAAAATTATAACGTCCCGTAACTCTCTTGTGGATCTATTTTTAAAAACAACTTCCTTATCTAATCTCTGCTCAGAAAAAGTAACACATTGTTACAAATTTTGTGTAATGAACGCTTAAAATAGTGTTAATAATTTATATCTGGATTTATATTTATATACGTTAATATTATTTTCATGTTAAAATTATAATATTCGCAAACAAAGCCGTTCCTTACATTATAACGGCGATTCAATGGAAACAGCGAAATGTTGGTGATAGATACAAATTGGTATCATTTTTAGCGACCACGTTGTCAACTTGGCGATTGATTGAACCGTGCAGAAGTTGCTTTGCTGTAGCACCACCTGGTGGGGAGCCGCAACAAAGAGGATAGCACAAAAAAATTCTGCATAAAAATATATATATACAGGATAATTTTCATAGTGATTGGTTGAACGGTGTTGGAGGGAAGTGATTTCATATATACAAACATATATTTATAGATAGATAGATAGATAGATAGATAGATAGAGATAGATAGATAGATAGATAGATAGATAGATAGATAGATAGATAGATGCAACCCGTATAATTAGAGTTTAATTACAAATAGTTATCTGTCATTATTTCTGCGTTCGAGGGCTTAACTCCTGGCACATCTAAAGACGCGATGCATATAGGAACTTAAGCGTATTAAATCTGTGAAGACTCAAAGTCCTCACATTGGCAATGTGTGGAAGTCTGAAGGTTGGGAGACCACACACACACACATTCAGGTGTCCTTCTCCTCACTTTACCGAGATTCAAAATTACGTCACCAATAACACACCTTCGTATAGCTTCATAAATCAATGTTAATAAACAAGGAATCATTTAATTGCTTATACTGATTTAGGATTTACTTTTACTCAGTAGACATATAGCTAAAACTTTACAATAATCAAAACTAAAGCGATTAATTACGATTTTGCTTACAAAATGGTACTATAACATTTGTGAACATGTGTAACTACTCCTTTGAAGCATTGATGTAAATCAAAGAGAGAGCAATCGGTAAAATAAGGCTAAATGTTTTTTGTTCTAATTGAATAAAAGTCTATCAAAATTAATATAATACGGCTTTTTGATTTAATTTACAAAATCATATACTGCACATTTATTACTAAAAAATTCGATTTTTTAAAGATATCTATATATATTTGAACACATCTGAATTTCATCATCATACTTTCAATATTAATGAACTAACAGAATCCATATTGAACTTCAAAATACAAGTTCTTATATAATTAATAGCAGTATTCTACTTTTAGGTTTTATAACTTTATTACCTGCTTTACTGTGATTAGAAATTTGCTATAATTAACATTAACATTTTCTGGAAGATCCTATTTTTCATAGAGAGTAGTTTTACTTTTAAAGAGTCTTATAAAACCCCTTTTTATACATTCAAAAGACACTTGTAGTGCAATATTATAAAGGATATTATTTTTGATACTTATAACATTGAAATAGCAATATTGTTATAAAATTCGCTTTACCATTTTTGTTAGACTTAAGTGAAGAGTTTTTAACCTTATGTATATATATATTATTATTATCACTTCAAGGATTCCCTCCAAAATATTTGAAGGAACTAAATAATTCTTCCATACAAAGATTACCCAGATAATTATTTAATTCTTACGAAAAAATTATTTCTTCATAAAAATTTAGAGCAACCTAGATATTTTTACAATTATCTGGTCCTTTTATCCCTTGCTTTTCCGACGTTAAATTTTACTAAATAAAATATTTGAAAAATATTTTAATTCTAGTCATCATGTTAATTATATATGGAAATATTCCTTACTTTGTTTTTAATCTAACGGCTAAATTTAAACTTTAACTGAACATACTTTGTCTTTAAAACATTTGTTTTCAATTCTGAGATACATCATAATATTTTATAAAATTTCTATTTAATTTCTTCTTAAATAAAAACACATAGCTGCCATACACATGTTTTGAAAAAATTAGAGTAAAATATCAATTATTTTAAAGTTTAATCTTAAGAATTGCTTAACTTTTTTTCCCACTGAAGCTACATAGGATACTAATTTTCTTTCCAAATTCCTTAAAATGAAAACAAAATATTCTTCTGAATTCTTTACATTGATCAGTTCTTTAGAATAAATCTTTCGTTGCACAAGAAAAATTGAAATTTGACTCACTATATATTAAATTACGGTCAAATTATTCTTTTCAAACATCTCTCATATTTATTACACAGGAAACTCTTTCAACATTTCTTGTATAGTTCTTCAAAGTAAGAAGTCAAGAACATATTTAAACTCTATCCATAAATAAAATATTTGTCCTTGTCTTTTCTTTTGTAATTCTTTTTTCATCCAATTCTTTTTTAATAATTATCCAACTTATTATCATCGTCTCTTTAATACACAAGCCTCATTAGTTCCATCGAACTTCTTAGATAAAAAGTAGGTTTGGAAAACTTGTCTGTTAAATATGCCGGCTTAAATGCATTTAAAAACAATCTTTGTTTCTTTTTTTTAAAAAAAAAAGGTCATTCATTTTGAAAATAATACAATTCTTAAAAATTGTTAGTTCTTTTTCCTTTCAAAACGATTTATTTGCTTTGAAGTAAAGCTTCTTTTTTTTTGTGAAATATATTCCTTGGTCTTAAATGACGTTGAAGTGGTTAATTTTTCTCTTTTTCATCTGTGACCTGAAAACTGCTTCCATTTCCTGCGTCTTGAAAGACGAACAACGAGAAATTAGCTAAGAAGGCAAAAAGAAGAAAACAACCACTTCATCATTGGAAACAATTTGCCTCGCTTTTCAGAGGCTTTTCCTATTTCTCCACTTCATCCCCTGGCGTGTTTCCTTTCTCTTCTCCCCCAAGCGGAACCAACGCGAATCCATCCGAACCAAGTATGATGTCAGTTGACGAGTCCTCCACAAATCCAATCCCAAATGACTTCCCCATGCGCGTCAAGAGTTGGTAACACAACACTTCCCTCCAAATAAGATTGAAATTTATCTGGCGGTCTGTCTGCAATTTCATTATGCTCCAGAAAAAAACATTCCCTCATCAGACAGAAGTAACCGCGACCAACAAGAGGTTAGCAGCGCTAATTAGTATCGCCTCGTTGCACATTGGCCTCCCACACCCCGGTCTTTATCTCTGAAGCAGATGATAGCGACAGAGGTTCCTTTTGCTATTTCGAGCGACTATGGGCTGCTGTCAGCAATCAATCAGATTCCTGTCGCCCAAGACGAGACGCCTTTATCGTGAGTTGACATCGGCCAGCACTTGTAGCATATCGCTGGTGATTTGCCTTTCCACTGTGTGGCTGGGCGAAGAAATAACTTCTTTCACATAGGGTTAATTTGGTAGAGTCCATTAAGGCTCTGGCATGAAAAACTGTGGAAGAAAGTAGACAATGCAGATTGTAGAAGTGATTGGAGATATTCTGCGGTTCCTGGTCATTACCGAGAAATCCGTGACTTAAAATCTGTTTCACTTTCTTTTTTAGCTTAATTATAGGATTCTGATCCAGACAATGAAAAATGCAATTGCATGATATATTTTTTTAAGCTTTTTTGTACGTTAAGTAAATTTAAATTTGAAAATAAGATTTGAAAAGCCAATAATACTTAAAAAATAAACTTAATAAATAATTTTTAATTAAAATATGCATGAAAACTAATTTTTAACGCAGTATACGAGAAGTTTTACAGACACAAATCTCCATTCATCACAAGAACAACTAAACTGTAAAAGTTATCAATGCTCAAAAAGTACAATATAAAACTATACCCTTTAACGTTATTCAAAACATAAGGCATACAAACACAGAAAAAGCTCCCAATAACCCTATCAAGATAATAATGTAAATAGGCAGTATATATCCTACATTCAACCATCCTGCGTTATCCCGATCAAGAAATCAACCAAGATCTTAAGTCAACTGATGTAGTTGTGATGCTCGATTGCCCACTTTTAATTACATAATAGCGGTCATAAATTTTATACTTTATCTCTTTTTTCTCAATATTTTTATTTTTATTTTATTTTATTATTTTTCATTATTACAATAGAATTCGCATAGTTAGAAGTATTAGACCTTAAGATTCCCATTCTTAAGACATTCGCTTACTTTACCCCCTAACTTCACTTTTAAAAGGAATACCAATCTTCTAAATTTTGGATATTTCTTTTGGTTTCTTCACTGAAACCAGAAGTAAATTTTCAAATAATGGAATTCTGTAGAATTTGACTATGTTTACTTTTATAATGCTACTATATTCATCAGAATTATCAAATTTCATTGCACCTGATTAGTAATAGGGATACTTTAGCTTACTCTTTTCCGATATTCTTTTATTCTACAATGAAAACGGAGATTTTACATTAAATCTACATTCGCACAAAGTGCATGAATTTCCTGGCTTGTGATTTGATTTCTTTAATATTTTATTCTAAGAGTTTTTTGTCGCATAAATATTTTTCTTTCGAAAAAATGAAGTTAAAATAGTCATATTTAGTACTGTTCCATGGAACTAATTTCTAATAGAAAATGGTAATTCACAAAATATTTCCATATTAATCAAATATTATTACTACCATACTGTTTTAATCTAAATGTAATTTAATTAAAATATAATATAAGGTATAATGTATGCAATATTTTAAATTAAGTTAATTACAGTTAAGTTTTTCGTAGATACGTAATTAAAATCCAGTCTTGTCGCATCAAAATTCTCAGCATGTAGTTGAATCAGCGCTTTTTAACACAACTCAATACATCTTGTAGTAATAATAATTATTATTATATATATATATATATATATATATATATAAATGGGGAAATGAAAAATAGAAATAATACATAAAAATTATGAAACATTTCAACATTTCATTTGAAGCTCTCATACCACCACAGTTAATTAAGAATTAAAAAGTAAATCTTTCTTCTCAAAGAAACTTAAGCATTGCTCCTTGTATATTTAAAAGAAACAATACGCGAAATCTTAATTTATCTGATATGATATTAACTTTTAGGTGATTCAAAACGCATATGATCTGACACTTTCGTCTGAAATGCGAAAAATATTCGTAAATATTTATTTTATTAAGATCAAAAATATATAAAATATCTATTACACCAAACGCATAAAATGCACATCAATAAAATAAGTGTACAGAAAATTACTCAGAAACATTTCGTGCAAGGTAGGATTAAAATTAACTTTTTCCCTTATCCATTGTTAACCATATAAAATGCAATACAAAGGAGGACAAGAGATATCAAAGCTGGTGGGCTGGATCACTGAATTAATTAGACAGACAACGCACAATACAAAGATGAAATTATTGAAAATATAATCTTTTGTGAGATGAGGAAGGTAATGTAATCAGTATTGAGTGCTGCCTACACGGCAGACAAAACCGTTTTTACACACTTTGGCAGTAAATTAAAGAGGATTTCGATGACTTGTTGGAGTATGCACAACATACATGCTGCCTCCACACTTTCCAAAGTTGATTTGATGTAGCTGAATAGTAGGGTGATGTATATATGATATCTAGTCATCGACTCGACGTTTGGATTGGTGATAGATTAGGTAAGCAGTCAGGTAAAAATAGCAGTGTAATTTAATGAGCAAAGAAGTCTTGAGCGTTGCATGCCATGTATGATCACGTATTGCCCTGTTGCAATGTAGTGCGCTGGCAAACTCTGAAAGTAAGGGAGGGCCCCAAAACCTTAGATACAGTAGTCGGCAATGCGTATTAGGAAGAAATGCGGGAGTTGAATCTAATACCCCAAATTATAATATCCGTAGCAAAGCATGTGTGGCAATGCACATGGATTAAGCAACATGTCCACGGTGCTTCCAGCTCTAATTCGAATATCATGTTACAAGTAGAAGCAGGATTATTCTGTAATTCCGGTGTCTTGCCATTCAGTTATCCTTGTCCGTTATTCAATAGACCATTCCAGACGCAAAAGCATGTGGAAACAAAAATAAAAGTAATTTATTCTAAGCTGATAACAGCAATGGATACCTTGTGGGCATTAATCTGTTTTGAAAACGACATCTAGTGCTACTTTGGGACATTGATTATTGTGCAATACACCATATTAGCTGCGATGATTTCCGATGGGATACACTGATCTATCACCATCATGCACTCAAAATGCCTATTATAATGAGCAGTGAGAAATCGGTGCCGTCTCGGTCTCAGTTTCTTTTTGCATCCATTAATTGTACTTTATTCACTCATTTTTGCTAGCATTGTCGGAATATAACACAGCTTCGACCTAAATGAAGAGTAATCCTACAATATCACCATCTGCTTCATCTGAACGTCCTTACTTAAAGGTGATATCTGCTCATACTATTAACGTATCCATATGGATCGATGGAATTATGTTGTCATGAAGTTATGTTTTTGCATTGGAATGTTCTTTTTTTCTACATACTACCATTCGGATATTTCGTTGAAATGCGCAGGATCTCTAGTTAATCAGTTAATGGGCATCAAAAGTAAATTATTTGCATATTCTATCATAAGGTATATGCATATATACTTTCGCTACAGTGTTATAAAGTTCTAAAATTACGATATTCTAATTTATTTTGTTTTAAAGAAAATTACGTTTATCATAAAAGTAATATATACGAATAAATTAAAGGCCTACAACAAGGTGAATTTGCTAGTAATAGTTTAGTTAATTTATACTTAAATTATTATCGAAAACAGTATATATATATTGATATATCAATATATATATATATATTGATATATAAATTGCTTTTATATATATATATATATATATATATATATATATATATATATATTGATTATTAGCATGTGGACAAGACGTAAAGCAGTTGTCGAGCTTCGTCAAGCTACTGGACACGACTGTCTCCTCAAACATCTTTATCGAATTCATGTTGCACAGGCCCCTTTCTGCACGCTCTGTGATATTTGGGAGGACATGGATACCGACCTCATTTTCCGCTGCCCAGCACTAAACGGCTCCTCTTTGTGCGATCTTTATTGACAAGCTAGGGACTTATTGGGTTTATAGACTTTTCTTGAATCGTTTTTATTTCCTACTTTATTTGTTTTTTTTTTTTGTTTTTTTTTGTTCCTACCCCCTTGGTGTAGTGGTCTTTTGTAACCCTGGTCATTGGAAATAAAAGAAATATGGATGAACTATGTAATAATTTTAGGTAAAAATTGCGAATTTGTCTAATATAACTTTCTATCTTAATTCTGAAGCCTTTTTTAAATTAACAATAACTAACTTGCTATAGATTACCTAGATATAGCTTTACATATTATATATAACAAATAATATAAATTATAATATTTTTTATAAAAGCGAAGCTTTCAATTTAAACATTATCAAAGCTCCATTCTAATGCAATTGAGAGTAATGACCCCTCAATTTAGAGGAATATTATTCTTAATTGCTTCTTACAGGGTAATACTTAGTTAGTTAATATAAGAATGATGATGAAACTAACAATATTAAAAAAAATTATAAAATACTATTTAAATAATCTTATTAATTTTCTAATATATTCATTTGGAATGTTTAATCTTATTGATTTAACATAAATTTTTCTTATAGTTTACATCTTAAAACCTATTGATCTTATCCTTTATCGTATCATCACCTAACATGTTTAGAATTTTTTTGAATTAATTTGAATTTTGAATTATTAATTTTAGTTTTTATGCTTTCTTTTAAATTTTTTTCAAAATTTTATACACAGTTTCCAAATTGTTTAAGTACAACATACTATTACATTTTTGAAAAATAATTATGAACAATTTTATTCCTAAATGCTACTATGCATTCGTCGATGTTTTGAATTTGTGCAGGGATGTTTATGTGCTCTTTTTCCTTACACCTGGTTCTTAACGAGCAAATTTTATAAATTAATTTTAGTGTTTTTAAATTTTTTAGCATAATTTTAAGTAAGTAGATTATTGTTTTCTACTACAAGGTTATGAGAATTTATAATTTTAGATGTTAATTTTGGTTAAAAAAAATTTTTAACAATGTTTTTGTGTTTTATTTTAGCCAATTAATATCGGAAAATTAAAGAAGGTTGGTGCTCTAAAACCATATTGAATTTACTGCAATCTTAGTTGTAATCCTAAAAGTTTGCTATTGTGATGCTCGACTATTCTACTTTGACCTTGTTATCTTGCATATTATCAATGTGTGGTGGATACCGGTTGCGTGTATGGTGTTATAGCATAATAATAATAATAATAATAATATTATGGAGTCCTATAATTTTCTTTTCTTGATTTATTGGTAACAATAACTTTCAACAATAAACTTAACAATCTTTAACAAATTAAACCATTACATTAATTAGACTGAAACTAAAGAGAATTCTAATATTCAAGAAAAAAATCCTAGTAAACAATGGCAATCTAGTACGCCGAAGCCAAGAATTACGAGTAAAACATCAGCACATCTAGTTATGCTGAAGCCAAGTTCAAGATTCCAACTGAGACAGAATCCGTTACATATGGTTTCTAGCGAGATATAGACCAACTACGCTCCACCCACTCAGACCCCCCGGTCCCTAATTTACAACACAATATATAGCAAGGGTTCAAAGTCAAAATCTGACTTGGGCCAAAAAAAAGAAGGTTTAACGTAAGGTAGGTCGCAATGAAAATCAATATTCATTGAAGCGTAGGTTTATTTCGAATCATGCATTGTAATAAACATACAAAAAATTAATATTTACGCCTTGACACTTACTATCATTGCTGTTTCAGGAGAAATTTTGATATTTTATTATATATTATTGTGTGTCAATATAATGACAGGGCCGGTTTGACATCCCTGATGTATAGCTATTTATAAGTTTAATATTATATATATATATATATATATATATCACAATATTTGGAGGTATAGATAAAAATATTTTTTTAAAAAAAACAAAATAACCCTTTTAGATCTGTGTAAAAATATTTTAAATACATATATTATGATATTTTTTTAAGAGGAATTTTAAAACTTGAATGCAAAATGTATTTAATAATTTTATCATGCAGAAAAACTACATTCAATTTATATGTAATTGTAAAAGAAAAAAGATATTTATAGCTTGAAATAATTCAGACAAAAATGTGTTGGAGATATGGAAAAAAATTATCACCATGATAAACTTCCCCATAGAACAAACTTTCTTTAAAATTTTAGGAAGAGTGTATTTTGCAAAATTTCTGTGTGAGCAGTTATTATCAATTTATTATAAATTCGCTATTCAAATACAAGTGTAATTTAATTCAATGATTTCTATGGAAATATGCTCGAGATCTAATTATCCACACAAATGCAATGAACCAGATATATTCAGGAATTCGTTTTTCTTTCTTTACTTATAGGCAAAATTTGAGACCAATAGATTCGCGTTACGTAGAGTTATCGAATTTGAACAGCACCGAATGAAACACCAAAAGACTTAACGAGCTCGATCTCTTTTTAACATCACAAATGCACCCCCCCCCCCAACCCATCCATGTAGTATCTCATGGTGTCGTATTTTCAGGGTGACATCGGATAGTCACAGCTGCATGAAAGTCCTCATATTTTTCTCATCGTTAAAATCAACTCAAGCCTTAGAAATCTTGGAGGTTATTTTAATATTATACGTTAACAATATAAAGTTATTTAAATGCTAATTTCGAAATAAAATCAATAATTTTTGAAATTGTGAATTTTGCCAAAAATTGACAAATGTTTTTTATAGACCATCTTATTAGCTTTATAAAAATACCAAGTTTATTATTTTCCGTTCACTAGAACAAAAACTGCAAATGTTTTAGTAAAGGCAGATGCCGTTACTTTAAGCAAGATGTCATACTTTAAAACGCGCTTTACTCAAATTGTGTGTGTGTGTGTGTTTTAAAAGCTCAAACGGGCCCACGATTGCTCAAATTTTTAAAATAATTCACTGAAATTCTTTGTGTATGTTCTGTATAACAGTAGAAGTATTTTAACCTTTAGATTTATCAATCACTGTTTTATTACAAAATTAACAGTCTCTTATGTTAATATAATCATTGCTTTTTTAAGCAGTTTCATATAATAACTAAGATAAAGTGTTCTAGCTTTTGTAAACATTAAAATATCTCTTATCCTGAAGGTCATTTTAAAAATGAGCAACATAGCAACACATCAAAATTAAAGCATTGAAAATTTATTCATAAACTTTTTGGTACAGAGAATGGCCTCGTTTATATTAATTTTTGTTCATTTTTACCCATTTTTTTTCCCCATTTTAGTAATAATTCCTTTTCCTCTTCTTTATTCTGGCATATTTTTCTTAACATGTACTAAACAAGTCTAAAAACCACAAAAAATACACTTATCTCCATTTTTTTAAAAAAGTTGCCGCAAGTAGTCGGACACCTTAAGGTAAGAGACGTAGTTTCGGAAATCTAAATCAAGAGACTTTTCGTAAAATTTTCTTTTCTTTTTTTCCCCTTCTTTTTTTTTTTTTTTTTTTTTTTTTTTTTTGTTTAACTTTTTGAAGAAACGCTACATGGATTTCTACATTATTACAGATTTTAAAACAAATATCACGGTTAGTTTAGAATGAAAAAAATCGATAACCCTTAATTTATAAACTTTTCGAAATTAGTAATTGAAGAAGTAATTTGTTTTCGGAAACATGTTGAGTGACATTTTAATAAAACTGACTCCAAAAAAGATCGTTATTTGCTTTCAAGCAACAAATTTAATGTGACAAAAATTTACTGAAAATTGTGACCGGAATTAAAGTCATACTTTTTTTTTAAAATTAAATTATAGTCCTTATTTTAAAATGGGGGTAATTGTAAATTTTAAATTTAAGAATATTTGTATTTAAATTTAAAATTATGTTTCGAAGAATTGCTTTCTAAGTCCCTCATCTTCCTTTATAACATTTCGAAGCTTTTAAAAAAAGAGTTCAAATAAAAAGAAGGTGCATGGGGTTATCTTTAACGAAAATGTAGTCAACATTATAAAGATTTATTTCAGCGTGTGACTAATCAGACACTTTAGTTTTATTTACCTGTTTTTTAAAACATTCATCGACTTTAATTATTTGAATAATTTGAAAACAGTAAAAATAAATAATTTTGGATGCTCTTAAGAGTTTTTCTTTCATTTCGAATTTTATGAATAAACACAATAAACTTGATTAGAGCCAATACTATTTTAAATATACAGAATTAGATCAGACTTTTGTAGGAGGGGGGTACGTAGTAGTTGAGGTTATTTTTAAACTTGTGCATAAGAATATATAATGTATTTTATATAACATTATTTGTTGTGTACAATGTACGATTTTAAGAGAAATAAAAGGGAAGAAAGGTTGAATCACATATACGTGTATTTTTCAGAAATACATAAGGATTAAGATTAAAACAACATTGACTCAACAAGTCTGGCATGGATAATGAAAAAATGGATGCTTAGTGAAACCTGCATTTGAACACAGAAAATCAGATACAAACAAAAAGCTTTCTCTCCATATTTTTCAAATATTTGTTTCGTAAAATTTTGAATTTATCTCGAGATTTTCCTTTCTTTTCTTTTATTTTAATTTGGTCATTCTCTAAAAGATATCACAATGCTGGATGTACTAACTTCATACCCAATTATGGTATAATTGAATGCTTCATAACTAAGCCTAGGCTACCTCGTATGATCAAATTCAATTGCAATGCACCCCTCCAAGAGAGTGCAGCCCTTACCCCAATCATTAGCCTCGAGAAATTGGAGAACAGGATCCACGCGCCCTCTTTTAAGTATGACCACATCGTTAGTTTCGGATTCTGTTATGTTTTACCCACACCTATTAGCGAGATGAACTTGCAGTGATCTATAGTTTTAATGGCGTCTCCGATGCCGTAACGAACGATAGGTTACAACACTATTTCATGTAATCAGGGAAAAGGATAACAGCTAATCGGTAATTTAACGGAATATTCGTGTTACATGAAATATGTCTGAGCACGTTTTGCTCATTGTAGAATAATTAGAAATGGAGATTTTTGGAATATCACTAAATAAATAACTCTGAGCTTTGAAATTTTATTCTTCTATAATTCGGTATTTCTTTCGTGTTTGCGTATTTTTGAAAATGAAAAATGACTTAAGTTTATCTTATTTTGAAACACTATATCGTTTTACTTAGTTAAAAATTTAGTGCTGCAGATATCTCAATTTTTATAAAAAAAATAAATTCTACAGACTTTTTAAAAAAATATATAGAAGTATTTTAAAAATATAATCAGGGATTATATTTTAGTTTAATTAAAAAATTTTAAATCTCAAAACAAAAATAAAATTTAGCTCTATTATCTAAGCAATTTTTATTTCAGTCTTATATCACATATAACGATGTATGAATTAGTTATGTTATTTTTACGTTTGTAAAATATTTTTTGTAAAAAGAAAAAAAATCTCCTGAAACAATTTACAAGTTCTATTTTCATATTTTTTAACATTCAATTGCTTTTCATAAAAAGAATGCTAATTTTTAATTTTTTCATTCAATTTATATGATTCTATATATCCATACTAAAAATACATAAACAATCAAGTTTTTATTAAATCAAGTATTCCTAAAACTTATCAGATTTTAATGCAGAGTCTTTTTTATTTGCTAAAAAAAGATGAAATTAATTTAGCAGAAAACATATTTTTAAATTTAAATATCAATTGCAATGTTATAAGATGTTTTTTTAACCTCAATTTATAATCGTGAAAGAAGATATGAATTTTTTTTAGTGGGAAAAAAAGATTGGAATGCGAATTACATTTTATGTATTTATTTTCCATATGAAGATAATTATTTGAATTAAATAATTTTAAAATTTATATTTTTGAATTTTTTCAAAAATTAAAGGAAATACATAGATTTACACTTAGGTAAAAATTTTCTGTATTACTACATTTCAATTTAGTTCATGTTCATTAATCAAATATTTCTTGCATGTATTTTATCTATTTTTTTCTATATGAAAATAAACATTTCCATTTAGTTTTCCATTTTTTATTAAAATACTCTAACTATTTTCAAAAATTCAACGAAATGCATAATGCCGTACTTAAGTAACAGTTTTCTGCTTTACTACACATTTCAGATAAATTCATTTTTATCTTCTAAAATGAATGATACTTAATATTTCAACATAAATCTCATGCATCGTATATAATAAAATAAAGGATCAAAAACGTTTCAGGAAATAATACTTATTCGTTTATGTTCAATCTTAAATACGAAACACTGAAAATTAATTTCGATTAAGAATAATAAGAAAGGATTTTTGTACATTTTGATTATTAGCTTTAAGTACAATAACGGCGCTAAAAGTATTACAGAAATTTTAACCCGAAGGATCACAAATATGTGATTATGGTCCAATGATGCCACATTTGACAAAATCGATGGAAAACGCCTTTCTCTCTTCTCTAGTTAGAACTTAGGTGTGCAAGAAGAAATATTAATCGTATGCAGAAAATAAATTTTGCTATATCTAAGGTTTAGCTATGACTTTTTGGATTGCATCTGTACTAAAAAAAATAATAATTTATTTTCATTTTCCTTTCGGTGGTCCTGAACAGGTCCATAAAATATGTATTGAGTAGAAGATTCAGTAAGCATTTGACTTTCAAATGTAACACCTAAAATTATTATTAACGAAAACAGTACTAATTGATGAAGATGAAATAAAAATGTATAATGGATAAAAAAAAAAAAAATAGCCAGATATTGACATTTTATTCAGTTTAAAAAAATCTATTACTTTCTTATTACTTTTTCTTATGTTGTATGTAAGCTAAACCCTTTTTAAGAAAAAGTTTGCACTGTTAAATAAAAATGTAATTAAAAATGAGTAAAAATAATTATTTAAGAAGTAAAATATAGTCGACTCTCGATAATTCGAAGTTGGAGGGACCAATGAAAAACTTTGAATCATCAAGAGGGTAGAAAAAACTCCCAAAATACTCGAAGAGAATTTTATACTATGTAACATATAAATTTGAAACTATGTAATAAAACAACAATTGTACATTTTTATAAAATTATTTTAAAGTAGTTTTTAAAAAGTGCATATATTATACAATATAAATATTATATACAGGATTTGAAAGTCCTGTATTAAAAGAATACATTCATACACAAGTCTACACATCTCTTCTTCACAATTGAGGACCATCTTTTCTGAGAACATGTGTAGCAAGGCCACATGTTAAACGAAAGATATAGACGGCTGACAACAGGTGCGGTTGGTTTATTGTCCACTTGAAGAAGGAAAGCAATAAAAGTGTATTTTCGCCTGATGAACCGGAAAACACTAAGATGGGGTAGCAGACAGATGGCTCATTAAAGAGGCTACTTTACAGGGGAGACAC
Source organism: Trichonephila clavata (assembly GCA_019973975.1). NCBI lineage: Eukaryota > Metazoa > Arthropoda > Arachnida > Araneae > Nephilidae > Trichonephila > Trichonephila clavata. Next base: position 20,665 of record BMAO01038800.1, on the reverse strand, counting down.
ACAGAGACAATACAACACAAAACTTGTAAGCTCGAACCTGTTTGCTACAGGACTGTACATGATAGTGAGTGCTCAAACTGTCGAGAGTTTTATAAGATAACTTCGAATTATTGCGTGTTGTAGTCTGGCCAGCCACAGATTTTACTTCGAATTATTGAGTGTACCCAAACGTGTTTAGTTCGAAATATCAAGAGTTTTTCTAGGGACTGAGTATATACTTCGAATTATCGAGAGGTTCGTATTATCGAAAGTTTGAACTATCGACTGTATTAGCAATAGACGGATTCGATGTTTTAAAAAATTAGGAAGAGAATATTATTACTAATTTTTATGTTCTCTTAAATCAAAAAAACTTCCAATTTTATGCACTGTCTATTTATAATTTCCTTTAAGAAAATTTTTTTTTTTAATTATGAAAATCTTTTTTAAGAACTTAAGAAAAAATTACCTTTGAGTCAATACTTGACCATAAAATAATAATGCAAATTATCAAACTAAAATGCCTAAAATATTTATATCTGCTTACTTATACAAAAAAAACATCAATTTCACAGTATTTATGTTGCATTTAGATGTAAAATCTTACGGCATGACGAACGAGGGGGAAAAAAGCACATAAAATAAATTCATAATTCAAGATATGCGAGTAATACATAAGTTTGGATTCTAATATCCATTTTAAACTAGAAACTAAAAAAAATTAGCTTGTAATATATACTCTAGAAAAGAAGGAAAGTTATTTGTTTATAGTATTCCGTGTGTAAATTTTTAAAAAAATTGTGGCGACAGTCTAAACAATATAAGATACTGAGTAATTGTCTAGAAGGATAATAAAGTTCATCGAAAACTATTTTTTGCCAGGAACAATGGTTTAAAATTGAATTGTTTTGTGTTAATGATATTCAAAAACTTTTAATTAATCTAATAAATCTACTATTCTGAAGAGGTTTATGTTGCAATGATCTTCAATGCCTTTGATTTAAGTAAATGATTTGCTTAGCTGCCTCAACGAGTAATAAATTGTTGGAAAAAAACTGATTTTAATGAAAATTCAACTGGACTCATAAGGTCAATTAAATAAGATTAAATGCACGTAAAAGAATTATATTTTAAACATTAATAAACGCAATGCGTTTCTATAAAAAAAATTAAAATACTATAACAGTATTTTGGAAGAAGTGTAATTATTTAATTGTAAATTCAAAAAGAACATTTAAAAAACAGAACAAATATCTAAAACAAACAGAGATTTAAATAAAAGTTTTTTTTATTATATTACATACCTGAAAAAAAGTATATAAATTTTTATGAAACATGAATTTCCAGTTAAATTATAACATCGATAATTTTTGCATAATAAAGTTAAACAAAGTACTATTTAAAGCCTGTTTATTTTTAATGAAATGTAAATATTCATACATATACTCTGCAACATCATTAATGCTAATTATTTATGAAAATAGAAAACTTTCATCAGTATAATAAGAGGAAACAAGTAAATGGCAAACAACATTCATTTTTCTTACGAAGTTAATTGTTTCTTTAATTGAGCATACTATCAAAATTAGCATAATTATACTTATATGCGTTGGATTCAAAGACGGAAGCTTACGCCTTGTTGCCACACCCAGTCACCGTAATTATTGGTAAAAGACGTGTTCAGTAGCTTAGAAGGATTACAGAGCCACACTTTACTTTGTCCGTTAATTCTACTGTACCGAAACATCACCTAAAATAATTATCAAAGTAATCAAACTATGAAGACCGTGTTTGGAACATATTGCCTCGCTTTTTGAAAGCACCTGGTTTTATAGTGTCCTTATACACACCCTTTTAATCCGTAGAAGCGGAAATCATAAGAAAACAAATTATCAACTCGTTCGTATGATCAGTTAGATTGCCAATCTTTTTAGTAGCAGCGCTCCCTTCATGTAATTTTTAAGCTAAACAGATGATAAAATGTTTTTTACAATTGCATGAGTGCAAAAAGTAACGCTTGGTAATACTCCAGTTAGTATGGAAACCCATGCTCCGGATGTAATAGCACGTAATAAAGATTGATTTATGTATGTTAGCAATTACGAGGTCAAAGCTTGACGTTCAGATGCCTCTCTTGGATTGTAAAACGTAATTTCAGTTAATAGAGCCTTATTAAGGCCACACCCGGACACGTAGGTAACGTGTAGAACCATACAAATCAGATGATGCTACTTGTCAGGCGCGGTTACAGCCTAAGTCAGCCATTTTATTTTTTATTTTTATCTAGTCTTCCATATTAAGATGGCTAGGCGGTTTCCTTTTGAAGAATGGGTGGATTGCTGAAGTTAACTTTGCTGTTGGACTATTATTTTATCAAAAGGTTGTTATAAATCTTTACAATCTAATTGTTACTATCCACACTTCTTGAATTTTTGCCGTCTTAAAGGATGCCAATTTTATCACGTAGGAAAACAAGATAATTTAGAATGAATAGAGATATACACTCAATCATGTTCTTTCAATTATGATGACTTTCAGAAAAAAGTTTTTGAATGATTATCTGCATGTAAATGAAAAAACAAGATAAATCATATTAGGCTAATTTAAATATTATTAAATACTATATATATATATATCCTACAAATAGGCTAGATGTGTATTATATTTATATCATTTATGTGAGATTTACTTTTAAAATATAAAAACAAAGAATTAATAGGAGAAGAGTTAATACAACTTTTTTAGAATTAATTCTTACTTAATGGTGACAATAAACCATAATGCCGCCCAGCCAGTTTGGTGGATATGTCTCTCGGCTTGCAACCGAGTGGGCTTGGGTTCGAATCCCGAATAAGGTAAGGGTGTATCTTATTCGCGGGAGAGAAGTCGAACTTTCGCCAGAAATAGATTCCCGTCTCGAATGTAAAGCAGCGCACCGTTTCTGTTATAATCTGGGATCATCATTTTATAAAAAAAATGTCTATAGTCTTCTGTTTACATTGTATGTTTCTGTTTTCCTTTCGTATTTCGTATGTATCCCAGGATAAAAACACACGAAAACAATAAACCATAAAATTAATACTCAGCTCGCAATGCTTTGAAATTCAAATTTAGTTACTATCAAGTTTAGGATAATCGATATTAAATCACCTAAAATAACAATAAAAGAGTATTTTGATACTATACATTTTAAAGGAATGTGATGAAATACAAGGGAAGTAAAATAATAGCCAATTTTAAACAATACTAGAATACATAAATATGGCGAGGTAATTGAAAAAGAATTCCATGTTTATAAGAAAACAAAAGCAATATGATCCAATCAGCTTCAAGTTCTTGGAATGAAAATTAAAATATGATGGAAATTTTTTCTTCTGTACAGACTGCTTACCTACAGGAACGGATGAAAGGAAATGTGTGTGTGTGTTCAAGTAATATTCAAGTAAAAGCACATTTTAGTTCCAAACATTTCTCCGAAGAGAATTCAGATAAATTCAATTTAAATATGATGAGGTTCTCTGTAAATATACAGCAAAACGAGAATATTAACGAAGTTTTTTGAAAAATGTACAGATTGTGTTAGAGTGAGTCTAATGACGTTTTAAGACATGCAATAAATAATTAACATAGACTGCAAGAATTAATGATACTTGAGTAGAATAGAAGGGTTTTAAATCAACTTATTTTTTATTTCCTTTTATTGCAATATTCACTAAGTAGTTTCATATAATATATACAAAATTATCCATATCTGATAACTCTAATTATTCCAAAGTGATAGAGTTTTTTGTATGAGTAAGGGCTATTTATGTACGCAATCTACAGAAATTATAGAAGTTTTAAATCTGATTCCATATGAAATCAAATAGAAGATAGTTAATTGAATAAAATTCTTACAAAATTCAAGAATGTAGTAAATGAAAACAAATGCCTTATTAATGTTATTTTGAATATCATTAAATATTTGGTTTAATTTTTTTGGTGGAAGAAATTTAATATCTGCATAAAATAATGCTTGGCTTAACGCTAGATGCAGAACTGAGGTTTACCAAGCATATACAGAATGTATCGCAAAAGGCTTTAAAGAAGCTCAATATTCTTCGAAAACTTTGCGGTTCGACTTGGGGTTCTAAACCAAAGACACTCCTAAACACCTACACTGCACTTATAAGACCAATCCTCGAATATGCAGCACCCGTTTGGGTTCCATCAGCTTCTACTTCAACAGAGAAAATCGACTCTGTTCAGTATAGGGTGTCCAAAATTATCATCGGAGCTGTGTCCTCGAGAAATAATGTGACAGCTGAGAGTGAGTGTGGCCTGCCATCATTGAAAGGCAGGAGGAAACTTGCCACCATTAAATTTACAAACAAAATCAGAAGCTGTGGAATAAACACAATTAAAAGGAAAGGCATGGACACAATTATCAGTCTTATGAGGCCTCGTTTAGTAATTGCCTACACTGACGGTTCTTCAGACTCAGAGTGCAATAGGGGTGGATCTGGTGTCTTTCTTAAATACCCAGATAACACAACTTCAAAGCACAAAGTCTCCGCAGGGCAAATTGCTTCCAACTTCACGTGTAAGCTCATAGCAATTAGGACAGCCCTAGATATTTACCTTACATGGACAGATATCGCTAATTCTGACGGCATCATTGTTCTCTCCGACTGTAGATCCGCTCTTGAGGCCATCATGAAAGGAAAAATGGGACTCACCCAAGAAATCAACTCTCTTTTACTTTCCATTGGTGCATTGGGCAAATCATGCACCCTCCAGTGGATTCCGGCCCATGTTGACATCGAGGGTAACGAGATGGCCGATTTCCTTGCCAATGAAGCCAGAACCCTTGAACGTGTAACATCTTCGACTACGGTCTTTGATGCCAACGCAGTCGCAAAAGAAAAGCTCTGCTCAAACCCACGAAAAAAATTCTCGCTGCCAGAATTAAATTATAGCCGAGAAATTACAACAACAATAACCAGACTAAGGACAAAACATTTTAAGGGCATGAAGATTCTGCCTGATGGATCCAGATCATATGTGGAATGCAGGCACTGCCCAGGCAAGCAACTGGATCCCAAACATCTTTTTAACTGTCCTTCCATTGTTGGTGCCCTTTTTAAAATAGACAATGACTACAGCATGGACATCCTATACTCGGATCATCCATGGATATTGCCATGGCAGTGATTCACGCCTTTGGCAATATTTGACTCATTTCTTTATCTTTATTTTGTTATATACAATACCTTTGCACTTTGTCATACACGACAACAACAACAACATAATGCTAGCTGTAATTCCTTTTCAAAATCGAATTTAAAAAAATTTAACTTCTGATTTTTTTTTTAGCATTGATTCGTTTTTTTGTTTATTTGTATCTATATTTATATTCGTCTTTCACTCGCGAGAAAGAAAACTCTTACTATTTTCTTTGACTATATATGAAAGATTATTTTCAAACCATAATTACATAATTTAAAGAATAATGTTGATCATTATAATTTTGAAAAGACAATTTAATATGATGTAAAAAAAAAGTTAACAAGTTTTGTTTTATGTGAAGTAATTGATATCTTTTTTACTTCTATGCAGGAATTAAAAAATCGATTGTAATCTTTTGAGTTTCATTTCAAGACTATACTGAATATGTTTAATAAAGTTTCAATGATTATTCTTTTTTAATAGTAACTGTACTTTTAAAACTTATAAGAGGAGAGCCGGGGGGGGGGTAATTTGTCCTCCTGATGGTAGATCAACCCCCGTTGCACAAATTACACAATTGTTCATACTCATTGCTCAAATTATGGAACTATAATTTACATGCATTATGTAGTTCTAAAGTTATAACATCATCACAAAAAACTTTTTTTATATATAGACATAATTTTATATATAGCTTTGTACATGGTCTATCAATCCTTGCATTTATTCTGTTCTCATTTGTATTTGATTCAATTGTAAATTATACAAACGTGTTCCTTCAATTTTCAGATACGCATTTATGATGTTATGTTGTGTTAATATTTGTGCCTGAAGTAGTTGATCGAACTGAAAATTGCGTCTTATTGCCAATTTGTAACAATAATATTGAACAGGACTTACTGCCATTTTATTGTTGTTCTCATGAGTAAGATAAATTAATAAATTTATTAACAACACCACGAAAAACCTTTTTATATATAAAGAGTTATATAATTATTCAATACAAAGAAACCCCATTTTATTTTTCAGTTTTAAGGAAAATTAATCTAGGAATTTAGTCTACGAAAAATGAAATTTTTTGTGTTATTCAGTTTGAAATAAGTAAATAATTAATCCCCTCACCCCTACTAATTTTTAAAGAATATTACTGAATTTAATGTATGCCAATTTTACAATGTGTGACACTAGAGTTTTAAAATCTGAAAATTGAAGCCACACTTCGGGACATTTTTACAAGCTTTTGTCTCGAATGCTTAATGTGTTTTTCGCCCTACTTTATTCATTCATTGTCTTATAAAATAATATTTTGGCTTCAATTCTTTTTCCACAAAATTCACTTTTACAAAACTTTGTCTCTTTGTCATTTTAATACACCATTGTTGTATTTCAATTAACAAGCTCATTTCCTCATTTTTTTGCCATACAGAAACGTGCAATTTATTAAATCAAATACTGCAATTGTTTAAAATCCTTTTCTTTCGAAATTACTCATGTAGATTTTAGACAATGAGACGAACTGCACTAACGAGGTTTTTGACCTCGTTTAGTGAGTATATTTTTTTAAAAAAATCTTTCTCCTTTTCTTACATTTTACCAACTTTACACGCCTTTTCTCTAATTCCATCATTCAGAGGAACTCATTTAGTTTGCGAAATGCGAACCCAAAAGTATTTCCATTGTCAGACATTTTCGAAGTCCTCGATTAAGATCCCATTTCACTGCAAATTAACGATGCGTTCAAAGAAAAGACGAAAGAGAAAAAAAAAGTTTCAAAAAAGTCGCCAGCTCGACATAAAAGTGACTTATCTTGGCGACAATCTTCAGATAAGCATCGTTGACTTGCAGAATCGCAGTATGAACAATTTGCTACTCTTGTCCTGATCAAATGTGCTGCGAAATACAAAGATGTAATTCGGGATGTTTTTCCTTCGATTATTTCTTGTAGCTCTCTCTAAATTGCATTGCGGTAGCACTGGTCATTGTTTCTTTTCTAAATGGACAGCACAATTCAACTACTTGGTGACAGATAAACGACTGATAATTCTTACATTATGTCAAATGAAACCGATCAGCATACTCATCCCATAAATATCCACGCAAGATTTAATACTAATCATTTACATGACAATATACCATTTGTCTGCAGTATAAATGAATTAAGGATCTGTTAGAGCTGATTTTTGTTGTATCATTCCTACATTTGCTTCAAAGTATTTGGAAATGAACTGTCGCAAGGCAAAATATTCAAAATAATTTACAAAGGATTCAATTAAAAATTAATTTAACATTTTATTGTTTCTGTCGATGTAAAAGTGTGTGATAGAATATTACAAAAAGAAAAAATCCTACAAACGCAGTTCTTTCTAGAATTTAGTACAAGTAATTTTATGTTAAAATATTTTTATACCTTAGATCGATTTATAATAAAAAATTAATTAAGCTTGTTGCTTAATTTATAATTTCTAAGAACATTTTTCTGGTAAGAGCATGTTTTCCACCACCCAATTGAAGCTATATAAAGATAGAACATCCTAAGTTCTACATTTCTTTGCATGATATAAAAAATATAACTTGCAGATACTAAAATCTACAATAAAAGTTACAATTTAAATATATTTTGAATTCAAAAATTTAAGAATTTATAAACAAGGGGTGATCAAATGAAAAGGTACGAAACGACACGGTGGGTACAAATATAGACTTTATTCAAAATATACACCATAGGCCTGAGCTCAACGATCCCACTGATGAACAAGCCGCAGGATTCCTTGTTCGCAGGATTCCTGTGGCTGTGACGAGATCCAGTCCTTCACAGTGTCCTTGAGTACGTCGTCCGAGTTGAAGCGCTTTCCTTTCAGGTGTTTCTTCAGTGGACCAAACACATGGAAATCGCAGGGTGACATGTCCGGACTGTAGGACGGATGGTCCAACGTCTCCCATTGGAACTTGTCCAGTTCCATTTGTGTGACTCTGGAGACGTGTGGACGCGCGTTATCATGGAGCAGAACCACACCCTCCGTGAGCAGCCCCGATCTTTTGTTCTTGATGGACCTGCGTAGGCGTCGGAGTGTCTCACAGTACACATCGGAGTTAATGCTTTTTTCTGTGCTCGAGTCATTCTGTGCTCGCATCATTTGGACGCCGCTTTTTATAAGAGCCTTTGCTCTCTCCTACGCATGCGGGCACCCGCGCATGATCCGATCCCAGTCAGAGTCTCCAATGGCATCCCGAGATGTCTCGCTACATTCTCCCTTGGCGGAATATGCAAATATTTAACTGTTTCATTTTTATGTCGTTTCGTACCTTTTCATTTGATCGCCCCTTGTATATATATATATATATATATATATATATATATATATTATTTCCCCATGTAATTTTAGAAAACAAATATTAATACATAGTGGGATATTGCAAGCCATACAAACGTATTTTGTTCTCATATACTTTAGTAGCTCACAAACGCGCGGCAACGACTATATATATATATTTCAAGTTAGCTTATGGTCACCAGCTTTTGTCAATCTTTCGTCATCAGAAACAGTTTTCTTGCTGCTCAGAGAATTTACGGGTCATCCTTTGCAATTAGGACATGAAAATCCAGATATCAGTTGTCGTGCTAGCCGAAGTAGATGGGAAAATAACTTCCCGTGGTCATTTAAAAATTAATTAAGGTATCCTACTACTTGCGAAAGCTTTTTTTTTAAATTGAGATATAGGGATTTTTTTGTGTTTTATGATTTTAGTACATTTTAAGAAAAATATGCTAAAATTAAGAAAATAAAAAAATTATTATTACTAAAATGGAAAAAATGGGTAAGAATTTACAAAAAATAACATAAACGGGGCCCATTCTGTACCAAAAGTTTATGAACAAATTTTCAATTTTTCAATTCTGATGTGTTGCTATGCTATTCATTTTTTTAAATGACCTTCAAGATAAGAGATATTTTAATTTTTACAAAACTAGAACACTTTATCTTAGTTATTATATGAAATTGCTTAAAATAACAGTGATTATATTAACATAAGGAACTGTAAATTTTGTTATAACAGTGATGGATAAATCTGAAGGTTAAAACACTTCTACTATTATACCGAGCATACACAAGAATTTCAGTTAATTATTTTTAAAATCTTTTTGGCAACCGCTGTCCCTGTTTGAGCACTTTAAAAAAAACACAGTTCGAGTGAAACGCGTTTTAAAGTATGTCATCTTGCTTAAAGTAATGGCATTAACTTTTACTCAAACACTTGTAGTTTTTGTTCTAGTGAACGGAAAATAATAAACTTGGTATTTTTATAAAGCTAATAAGATGGTCTTTAAAATAAAAGCATAAAAAATGGTCAATTTTTGGAAAAATTTTTAAATTTTATCGTAGTCGTATACTTTAAGTTGGTGGGACATATACTTATCACGACTTTATAAAGGGTTGAACAAACTTAAGTACAGTTACTAATACGTCTTATGAAATACTTCTATAATTGCTTGAAAATATATATACTTATGCACTTATATATATTACTCTGCTATTTCAATTTTTTCATATCTCCTTTTAAATTCTGTTGTCTGGTTTTCTTGCAATTGCAATTCATTTAAGTATTAATCATGTTTATTCATCTCTGTATTGTAGAGAAATTTTGACCATATATATATATATATATATTATTTCAGTAGTTTTATCGAAAAATATAATTATAGCCTTTATTTTACCAATAACTCAGAAAGAATATAAATGAATTTTTAAAAATATATTTTGAAGTTTCCAACAGAAGTAGACTTAAAATAATAAAAGGGATAATTTTAAAGATAAATATAAAAATAAATCTAAGACAAAGATAAATCAAAGAAACATGTGTAGGATTTTAAAGTAATGAAGTTAAAACGCATCTATGAATAATGATATTGCAACACTGTAGCTGTTTCTTAGTAGTGTTCACAATTCCAAGCACTTCTCATTTCATAAAATATTCATATTTTGAGACTTCAAGGTCAACCTTCTACAAATTTGTCGCATAAAACTAGTTACAGTGTACTTTATAGTGCTATCACTCGAAAAGCTCATCATAAAATCATATCTTTTTCCTTCAGTAAGAAAGTAAGAAAATAAAAAACCCACTTTAACTAGATATATGGATACATAACGACAACAAATGTTGGTAAATGGTCAAATTTTCTACAGTTCAGTAATTTTCAAACTCGTTTCTGAGTGATTTATCATCTGGTATCTGACACATTAAGAATCTCATCCGGCTTCAAATTCTTTTTAGTGACATAGCTGAGACAAAGATTCTATCAATGTATCACCAGATGTTATCATATTATCTATAGTTAAACTATTCTTTCCAATTTTTTTCCAAAAAGGATTCTTGAAGTTTGTTATAACTAAACCAATGAAGTTTCCTTTAAGGTGTAAAAACTTATAACAAAATAATCAACTCGTTTTTATGCAATATCCTTTACTCATTGTTATTATTATTGTTTAAAAATTATAATTGCTTGTATTTGTAAAACATATTATTATTTATTATATAAAGGTATATTATTAGACCATATTGTGTTATACTTATAAAGTTGTACAAAACAGGAAAACAATAAAAAGGTAAGCAAATTCACAAATGTATGCAATATGATTAAATTTATTATGTGTATAATTAAAACTATAAATTTTTAAAATACTAATTTAAAAAATATGGAAAAACATATACAATTTTAGGTTTAAATAAGAAATATAGGAAAATAATTATTTTAATATAAAAAGTATCGATATTTCAGATTTTAATAACATCCTAAGTAACAAATTTTCCTACTGTTTAAATTTGTATGTATAGTTTGTAATATTTCACTCGAAAACTTTTTTAGGGGGATAAAGCTAATACTTTCTGTGGAAATTTCCTTTAAAATGGAAATTTCAAATAGTCTTATTTTATTTTAGAAAATGAATCAACAAAATTGAATTCCTTTATATTTAATCATAAAACTTCAATCTTTAATATTGTATCCAATGATCTAAAAGTGATTACACTTTCAAAAAATTAAATAAAAATGAATAAAAATTTTCGCTTACGGTTTCTTGTGTTCCATAAAGAAAAGATCAAAGTGCCGCCCATCCAGTATAGTGATTAGTGACGCTGACTAATGTGGCGAAGGGCCTGCGTTCGAATCCCGGAGAAGGTATGGATGTTTGCAAATGCATAGTGCATTTGTGGCGTGGGAGTACTCTGAACAATCGACCAACCGCAAGTCCTCTCGTGAGGTTGGTGGAAGGAGAAGATATGTGGGATGCCCCTGACCGTCTTCAGGGTGTTCTCGCTTAAAATTTGGGGTGGAACCGAGCCAAATCACACTCTCACCTGTTTGGTGCTCAAAGCTAAGGCTAACGACAAGCGAAAACCTAGCCCCACGACGAATTTTTGGGGCTTTGATCCTATGTTACTGTCGATCAGATGACATAAGTAACGACAAAGATTAAAGTTTCTGTTTAATTAATTGGATGGCGTAACATTCTCGTTTTTCAACACTTCCGTTTCAAAATAGCTTCATTGCAAGAACAAGCGCAAGTTGTAGCATAATTTATCGAATCTGCAACACATGTGTAGCGTAAATGGGACACCATCACACTGGAGTTTGGAAGTGAGAAGTTCTCCAATTGTGTGGGGGGGGGGAGAAAGAGAGAGATGTATGGAAAGAGGAAGTCCATACCGCGGCCATCTAGATCTCTAGACAAAACGTTTATACTTCTTTTTGTAAGGATACATGAGAAACATTGTTTACCAATATTTAATTAGTAACACATTAAATTAAAAGTCGAATTACAGTGTCCATTCAGATTGTTGATCCTGCAAGGCTTCATAGAAAGGGCCTAGAAATTTCGTGTAGACTAAATGTGTTGCGCGCAACTAATGGTGCGCCAATGAAATCGCGCAATCAAGCATTGCAAAAAAATTTCGATATTTTCTATATGAAACAAGACAACTGTAAGTGAATAACTTTATTTATTTTGTATTTTTTTTATTAGTATGATTCTGAAGAGCTGTGATTATTATTTTGTAATTAATATCTGAAAGTGTGTGTAGTCATAATTTAAGGATACCGGTAAAAATACGAATATTAGTCTACTGTGGTTAATTTAATTAACTTATCTTTATTTCCTCCTGTTAAAGAATATTTTTTTCTTCAAAAGAGATGACAAATATGTGTTAATACTGCAATGTGAGTTTTCACACTCACTACAGAAAATATGCATTCTACGTTTTTTTATAAAACATTCCTTGAATTTTTTCCCCATCATTTCACAACATATTTACGACAAGATAATCTTTTGGTAAATATTGTATAAGTTAATCTTAACAAAGAACTTCTCAAATTTATTTTTAACAATATTAGGCATTTCTTAATCGTACACCGAAAAATTTATACAGTACATAGTTTTCTTTACTAATTCCTTCAATGCGTTAATCTAAACATCGAACTCGTTTAAAAGAATTCTATTTAAAACATTTCATATATATTTGATTATCTTTATTGAATGCTGGCTTGGAATCTGTTGCGATTTTTTTACAAAATTTTAATTTGTTTAATGTAAAGAAACACCTTTTGAACTGATAAAACAGAAAAAAATATCAATGAAACAGGATTAAAAAAATTTTCTTTTATTTAAGGACAAAAATGCATAATTCAGATTAAATTGTATTGAATTTAATGTTTAACAAGATGTCTTTTATCACTATTACAAATTTAAATAATTAGTTTTATTGGCTTGAATATTTTAATGCACTCATGGCAATTGCAGTATCGTTTTTCTATTCTTTTCACAGATAAAGAACATAAATCATTTCTGAATGAGCATAAAGCTCTTGTAATCTATAACAATGTGAAATTAAGTATCAAAGTTCGAGGAAAACATTTATTTGTAAATTATACAATTCACCATTCCGAATCAGCAAAAGCAAGAGGCTTCATTTTTTTAAATGTAATTTATCTTTTTATTAAAATTTTTAAAAAAATTGAATTCTGTTTGAATTTTTAGCTGTTATGCTTCTTATGAATTGTACTTTTATACTAAATGTAATATCTTCTTTTATGAATATTTTTAAGAAAATAACGAAGAAAGAGAAATTTTTGCAAACAATAAGGATGAAAATATTTAATTTTCAGCTGTCTTGAATTAATTGTATTAATTCGAGTACTATTTTCAAGCCGTGAGATGCACGCAACGCAACGAAGACCTCACTAAATGCAACATAATTTGTAGAGTATCCCCCGAAGGGTCAACAGTGATTGATACAGATAAGAATAGCACTTAACACGATCATTATCCTCTCGGGGAGAGCGATAGAAACGCCACTATTCGGTTTAAAACAATTTCCTCTATTACAGCTGTATTCCGCGATTCAATATCTCCTATCAGGTAATAATTCAATTCTGCCTCTTAATAATTTAACGATGAATAATGGATACCGAGGATTATTTATTCTTTATCTATATAAAGATAATTCGACGGTTCAACCTGACTTTGATTTATAAAGCCGCTGGCCAAACGCTGCAGAAGTAGGATTTGATTGCTGGAAATTAATGTCATTTTGATGTTAATGTGGCCCAATATGGGATTGAATTTCTTTTTGAGATAGTCGGCCTCTTTCTTTCTTTGTAGATTAATTCTTTATGAGTGATAATGATTAGAAGGTAATTAATGAGGGATATATAATAAGTAGATGTGTAAATGAAATTTCCTTGGCTATTTATTCGTAGCTAATATTACACAGTGTGGTTTTCTTATGAAGAATTAGACTTATATTAGCCAAAATGATTTACTGTATAATAACTTATTTAATTTGCTTTTGACTGAATAGAGAAACAAAATTGTATACTTCAGACTGCAATTGAAATTAAACTCGTTGGCATAAAAAGGCTTAAATAGTTATTTTTTTATCCTTTATGCTATTATGTTACATAAAATCATTATTTTTTAATAAGTTTCTTGTAGACTTTTTTCTAAGTATAATATCTGTCAAATAAATAATATACATTGTTCAAATAATTCTAAATAATTATGAGGTAGGAATACTTAAGAGGGAGAGAGAGAGAAAGAATTGATCATACATATCACTTCAGACTTTCTTGATTCATAGAAGAAACAAAAACATAATTATAAAAAAGTCATCACAGGCATGGAAGCTTTAATCACGTGAAAATATGTATAATTATGTTTTAGTCACTTGTAAAATATTTATTTCTCAAAATTCTGTCAGAAACTAAATGTAATCTTCGCATAGAATTTTAATAAAGTTATTTCTTTTTCCTAATAGTCTACATATTGGTAACTAAGCCTTTTCATACACAAGTCCCCAAATGTGAGAGCCATTTCATAGTGGCACCATCTAGTGGCAGCTCTCGGCACCAAATTTTGACGCTTGAATTAATTTTAATTCAAGGTCGGATACTAAATATTGCCGTGATTTTTTTGCCCAGAGAACCAGAGCTAAGCTGATCTGCTAAATCTTTTACATGCCACATAATCAAATGGCATGCGTGTCTACGCATTTCGCATCCTGAAAATTTATCTTCTCCAACCGGGATCGAAATAAAGCTTCGAAATTGCATAAGCACAAATTGTGTTCCGAATTTTAAGACGTCGAAGTATTAAAAAATTTTATAAATTTGTTTTGTGTAGTGGTGTTTTTGTGAATTATTTAATCATTCTTTTTTTAAAATGTAGCCGAATGTAGCCACTGACTGCTCAAAAAAATATCTGTCATAAAATAGCATCCAAATGAAGTTAATAATTATTTTTGATCGTAATAAAAATTGTAATAATACTATTACAAAATTCAACAAAAATGCAGTGAATTTTGATTCTTCTCATGCAAATTACTTTTGTTGCATCTAAATTTAATGTAAAATGATTTATATAAAATGTACTTTTAAAATATATATGTTAGGTTCACATAAAATACAGTACCGATAAAAGCAAACATCACTGAATTAATAATTTTGTTTTATGACTTGTAAATCTGGCATTTTCCATAAAAAATTAGTTCTAATGTAAAAATTCATGGATGATGTTTTGGTAAATAAGCGTTCATTTTTATAAATTAATGAGAGGAGTATTTTTTTAAGTTAAACTACTTTCTGTTGAGTTTGTTACTCAGAAGTACGTTATTGAACATTTAAAGCCTAACATTTAAAGGAATTTTTAATACTTTTTATAAAATGAACTCTTTAAATTTGGCAGAGATTTCGGTGAAATCTTGGTTTGCCCTAACAACATACATATTTCAGTTATGAAGATGTAAAATTAAATTTCTATTAAGGAAAAGGATGCTTTACGAATTTCAAATCAAATATATGCTGCTGAATGATTTAAGAGATTGTATTCAATTCACTTTTAAGCTCAAAAGCTAAAATTTTATTTTGTTTCCTTTTACTTTTCTGAATTTCGGTTAATTTTACTTTATGTTAAGAAGTAAAGGTACAAAAATTCTATAATGGGGCATAAATTAAATCACATTTGCACATTAATATCGATTCTAAATCAACCATAAAACTACTTATATGCACCGGTGACAATGAACAGTATTTTAATATTCATCTTTCCAGAGTTCTCTACCATTAACTCATACCAGAATAGAAATATACGCAGATTAATGGGATTCAGTTCATACAAAACAAGAAATATAATTAACCTCCATTCCTTTTCATCGCTCATATTTGATGTATAACCCATAACTTATACCATTGAGTGTCAAGTGTGAAATATTTAATCTTTCACTCGGCAAATTAAAGCGACATATACGACCATATGCACCATATGTGTTTCCCATCACTAACTGACGAAGTATGCTCATTATTGCCTTTGATGCATGTATCATCCAGACGTGTTAATAGCCCTATCATGGTAATAAAACGCTCGCCCTAAAAACAATTGACGTTTCCGAGAATATAACAGAGTCTCACGTCTCCTCTATTGTTGAAGAACAATTTCTTTTGGCCCATCTTGGGCCCAACTGATACGTGAGCAATGTATCTAATGAAAAAGTCGTGATTGAATTCGACCACACGTACCAAACCATCCTCAGCGATTAAGGAAACCCCATTATATGGAACTAAAAATATATTTTTAAGTACTCGCTTCCGGTATAAAGAGGGCGATTGAGGTTCTAAACTTCATGTTCTGAGGCGGTTCTTACAATCGTCCTTTGGTCTTCATCCTCAATAACTCTATCACTATAGTGGATGACTTTTAAATGACTACCTGCGGTATCAGAGACTTGTCAACTTTATTTTTATCGTGGGATAGAGTTTGTTCTTTCCCTTCCATTATAGCACCTGCGGTAGTTGATCATAATGCATGAACGTGAAATTGAATTGTCATAAATCTGTAACGGTCGCGAACCAGTCATAGTTGTTGGATGCAAGCGAATGGATGATTGTTTTCAAAAGAAATATATTATGAATGAATGGAAATTTCTTTATTTTACCTCCATGCAGATTTGTTTTTGTTCCGGATCTTGTGTTACAAACAATGATGAAAGCCTGAAGCATAAACAGCTTCGTAATCTTTAATGCAAAACTATATTACAATGGATTCCGTTATTGAGTAAATCATATAAAATATATTATGCACAGCCGTTACATCTTTAAAAAATTACCTAAAAAATCATACATCTATCACTGGTAAAAATTTATTTTGAAAAGAGGCATTAATATAATGAACCATTTCTTATTTTTCATTTCATCACATTCACAGCTGAGTACAATCGGATCACCGTTTTACGAACTTCTATTTCGCGAATATCTCTAATTTACGAATTTTTCCTGGAACCAAGAACGTAATACATATGAAAATTATTCTCTATTTAAGAACTTTTCTACATAATGATCCTTAATTTCGCGATTTAGCAACTTCGTTAAATAGAGTTGGACTGTATTTTTTAATCGACTTCATATACAAGTGAGATTTTCAATTAAATATTCTGAAATATACAAATAGTAAAAACATAGATAAATATTTAATAATTATATCACAGAACTTCTTATAAAAAGAATTCAAACATATTTTAATGCTATACTATGTGCTTTCAGCTTTTTCAGAAGTAAACTTTTGAATTATATTTCGGCTGTCTTGTGAAATCATGTCCTACTTTGAATATCCTGCCTGATTTTTTGGAGACTTTGGAGGAATTTCCGATTTATGTAGAATATGGTATGAACCATCAATCTCCTAGGTATCCCATTATGGTATAGGTAACATGTACACTAGTGGTTCTTTTCTAGCATCTTGGCCCTGACGATCAATGGTACTCATATAATTTTTCTGGTCCAAAACAATTGAATGAGGTTTTGATTTTCAACAAAATTGTAATGAAAACAGTATTTATTGACTTTTATACTGGTATTATTCATATGATTTTATATGATTTAAGAGAATAAAATTACACACAGAACAAAAATTAATTAACTTTTGTTCACTATATTTGTCAACAAACAAAAATACACTCTTCACACATATCCTAAAAAAGAATAAATATATTTTCCTCAAAAATAGAAATGAAATTAAGTAAGGGGCAGGTTTTTCCCTGATCGAAAGTCGTGCAGCAGATAATGAAATATAAACAATGAAGAAATAAGGCAACAATAAAGCATAGAATCAATGAGATTGTTAAGAAAAGATTGGGGAGGGACAAGAAAGGAGTGTCCAATCCTATTGAAGAGAGCATACTGATTGCTGAATTGTTTTTTAGAGTAAATTATCCTTAAAATGGCTCAAACTATGTTCATGAAAAAGGAAATAGATCGGTTGATCACGATATGGCTTGTTGTTATCGCCATTGCTTCCAATCGCTGCAGCATAAGCAACCACAACATGCCTGAGAATTGCATCCTTACATCGCCGAACCACCATTATAAGTGACACATTGTACAGTTATCAATAGAGGTATAAACCCACATCTTCATTTGGCTTTTACCAAACAGGGCATTATAATACGCTAAAGCAAGATTATTTTCAAAGTCAAAGTGTTTCTTTACAGGTCGTTACCTAGCTATTGACTGACAAAACACAAAAGCGGAATTCCTCCATAAAGAAGGATTGTAATCTCTCATTAATTTCATTGATCACTTCTCTTAATAAAAATCGGTCCCTCATTATCTATGCAACAAAGGGCATTTTCTATTAGTGAGATACAAACCAAAAGTCTTTTAGCACGTTATTCATCATGATGGATCAGTTTGGAGCAGTTTGAATCAAAACTCTGATGCGCAAGTAAACCAGCTGAAAATAATGTTTTAGTAATGTGGTTATCATACTGTTTCTTTTTCTGACTGTAATTATTAAACGCTTGTTGTTTAGTTAATATTATTACATTCTCCCGACATTTGTCAGATCTTCCGCTAAAGTTTCCAGTTTTCAAGTATCATATCCTAAAAATCCATAATTAATACCTAGAACTCTATCAATATTTCCGAAACAGATTTATCTAAGTATTACTCTACAGGCTGCGGATATGGTTATATTGTTGGAACATAGTATTCATAGTTAAATGAAACATTTAACACATCTATCAGTTCTTTTTTTTTCCTTTCATGTAAATTGTTGAAAAAGAAATCTTGCTTGTCACTCATCATTCTTTATCAAAAGAGTATAATTTTCTGTCACAGACAAAATTCAGATGTCCTCAATTATTTAAGGATGATAATTTTCTTTTTATATTTCGATTATACTCCATGTCTGATGAACAATTAGACGACTGAGTGGTTGTTTCATTCTAAATTCATTTATTTCTAGCTGTGAAATTTGTAATAGTATATTTATAAATGCATATACACACTAGTCTACAGAAGTTAAGATACAACGTGTTTTTCGAAGCTCATTATTGAAAAATGGCAGAAGCAGTATGAATAATAGTAGCGAACTTTAGGAAAATTTGTGTAAAAGACAAACTACGAGTATATCCACAGATTTTATTGTAAAGAAATTGGTATTTGATTGAGTAGGAGAAAAAATGCGAAAATCAAATTTTTGTAGCTTCGTGTGTATATTTTGATCATTATTGCTGATCTTCTATAGTTATTAGTAATTGCATTGACAATATTCAAGAGAGTCAAGGAATGTCTAAGAGAAGTCTACCTGATTCATGAAGGGGGATGGATAGAAATCGGTGATGCTGCTGGACGTCACAGTGAATCTTGTAACATAGTCCAGCGACTGTGGGTGAGTTTAAATCTGATTCTGTGCCTAGAAGAAATGTTTCATGTCGACTACGAGTTGTAAAACTTATAAGAGTCTATTTTCTAGATCTTTCTGCCCAAAGGAAAATGAGCACAACTGTGCAACAGTGAATTGCAGATCATATTGTTTTATCAAGAACAAGAATCTCCTGTACGACGGTACGCATGTGTCTTCAAAATACGTCACTATGTAAGATGATCTAGTTGCGTGTGTTCCCCTGAAGAAAGACAAAGGTGTGAATGTTTATGATGGACAAGAGAACACGTTTCCTGGACCAGACAGCAATGGGCTTCAGTAGTCTTCACAGAAAAAGAACTCTGATTTGAGATATAGGGACGAGACCCTTCATCGATATACAGTTGGTAATGAAATCTCTCTGCAAGTGTATACCTCTGCAATTGGTAATGAAATCAATTGGACGGATGATAAAGCATGAATTTATCAGGCTGTGATTTTTGAGGTCTATCTTGAAGATCACGATTTTAATAACTAGCTCAATCTCCTAATCTCAATCTGGTAGCAAACTTAAGGCTACTTCTGTAAACAGTTTGCTGCTTAAATATCCTTAAGGGGGCTGGAACATAAGGTACTCCATGTCTAGTCCTCACTTTCTATTTGGTGCCCAAAATTAGTTGCATGGAAAATCGATACTGTCAATGAATTACAATTAAGCCTGTATTCATTCCCCATTTGAATCCCTTTTTGTGATTTCTCCATGAAAATTGTGATGTACTACTTTCTTTAAGAAGAGACTTTTCCACCTAGAGTGCTTATCTTGTTGTCAACCCTGTTTGTTATAAAACTGAATAACTCTGAAATTTCAAGAAACTGTATCACTCACGATTATCTGCTTAAGGGCATTCTTTTAGTTTTTATTATGTTATTATTAATTTCATTAGTAACACCTCCATCGTTCTACGTGCAACATATGTCTCTGAGTAATATATTTTCTAGTTCATATTTTCTTGGTCTTCACTAAACATTTTTTACTGTTCCTTAATAATATTTTCATATTCTAAAACAATTCTTATGAGAAAAATGTCATAAAGAATATTTACAAGTGGATAATATAATTTCTATTTAATTCATTGAAGTTTTTTTTTCAGTTTAGGTATCCGACTGGTTGCGACAACTTTTTTTTTTAAAAAAAAGGAGATATGGGGATTTTTTTGTTGTTGTTATTTTTAGATTTGTTAAGTACAATTTAAGAAAATGTGCTAAAATTAAGAAGAGAAAAAGACATTATT